>CAEGAF010101683.1:0-61784 GCA_903067075.1 Micropoecilia bifurca
GTGTGTGTGTGTGTGTGTGTGTGTGTGTGTGTGTGTGTGTGTGTGTGTGTGTGTGTGTGTGTGTGTGTGTGTGTTTCCTTCCCACACTGTGTAGCCATGTGAGGTCTTACTTACCGTAATTGATTGGCCACATTTAGTGGCCACCAGAATTTATTCACGGCTGGACACAGACCTTAAATTTCAGTTACCAAAGACAACCAATGTTCTGACACAAAGTGGGCACTCAGATAATTTGCTGGAGTAATAAGACAAAGATTGAGAGACAGACATAAAATGATTTTTACTCCAGAATTTAAGACATTTAGATTTGCCTAACTTAAGGCAAAATGTCATTTATGGGATGATGAGATTTTAACTTTCAGGCTTTACCTTGACTGACTCCATGACTCAATATTAAGCTTATTCTTAGTAGATTGTTTTAGAAAGTGTTTTTAGAAAATTACTATTCAGAGATGCTTTCTCTGAAACTTTGTGGTTTAATTGCGACTAAACGTGAAAAAGTAGGAAGAGATGATGTGTTTTAAGGTATTGGATGTGCTGATTAAACCACCGCTAGACTCCAGCTCAATCTGTTCGATCACATTAGAAACCCTCTGTCACATCAGATCAGGTTATTCAAGTGAGTGAGAAAGAAGAAAACTGACATTAATGTTTACCTGGAGGCCAAATCCAGTATTTTCACAGTTAATGTGTTTTTTCAAGAAGATTCAAAGAGGATTTCATTTCGTTCATAGTTGGGCCACTACTGGCAGAAGGTACATGTTATGGTTGTATATGTACAGCATAAAGGTGGAAGGAAGTAGCATGATTTGGGGGGTGTTACTGCTGGACGACCTGGTCAGCTCTCTATTATGTGAACTCTATCAGAAGGTGTTTGTAAAAAATGTAAGACCATCTGTAAAAAAAAAAATAAACCTAAAACAAAACTGGAGCCTTGGATATAAAAATATTCAACAGGAACTGGTTGAGGATTAGGAAATGCTGATTTTTGTAACTTAATTGCAAGCAAATTATCTTTTCCTAGTTATGAGAAAAAAAAGATTATAGATTGATATGTGAATGATTCCTGATAAAGATTCAATATTTAATAAATATTGTGAATTCTACACAACTATTGTTAACCAAATTTATCTCTGCAAAAACCCCGTGTAACAGACAAAACAAATAATTAAAAAAGAGATAAATTCTGGTTGTTCTGAGAATTTCAATCTTCTTTTATCCCATTTGTTGAACTGAAGGAGCTAAAGATCTCCAGATTAATCAGCGACCTCTGATATTCTGACATGAACCGAAATAATCTTCAGCTCAAACGTCTGCATGATTTCCCTTAAGAGCCATTTCAAAGATTTGAGTGGACATTTCCAGCGCTTTCCTTTTAGCAGCTTCCCAGTGTTTGGTTCATTTTGTTATCAAGTCACTGTCTAACAAACACACACATGGGAACACAGCCAGAGCATCTCCCTCCCTCTCTCTCACTCTTCTCTATCAGCCACTTTATCGGCTATTGGAAGCGGATGGGGGCTGTTTGTTTCTTGCTGTCATGACAACGAGGACAGACGGTTTTCCCCCTCTGCTGCTGTCCCAGAGGATGGAACAGCTGCTGCCCGTTGTTTGCTCTCATCGGATGACACACTCAAATGATGCTGCACATACACTGACAATTACCAAAAACACACTCATGCACAGGACATTTAAAACACTACACTGTGCACACACACACACACACACACACACACACACACACACACACACACACACACACACACACACACAGGAACACACACTCTTACATTTAGCCTGCAGCCACTAGATCAATTGGATGTGACAGCTGATGTTGTGCTCCGTTAGTCACGTATCAGTGGCACTTCCCCGTTTCACACTATCTGTGCCGGGATGTTTACGAAACCTGTCCAGATATAGTCCACATGGGACCCGCTATATAACACACACATCTCACCAACATGCAGACTTAGAGTTGCCACTGTCTAAAGTCAACACAGACCCAGAGAGGCTTCTGGTAATTACAGTCATTTCACTGCTTAGCTACTGGGAGATCCTGTCCTGATGATTTCAGAGACACAGCTGCGTTCGTGGATTAGATGTGAGATAACGTGATTACAGGAAGACACACAAGAAAGCAAAGGGAAAGAGAGGGAAGTGGTTTATATTTTACTTTCAGTGGCTTGATGTGCTGAAGTAAATGATGGACACTCGAGTAACGCCATGAAATAATCAACATCTGCACAAGAGTGTAATTGGCACTTTGACAGCCTTTCTCTCGTTTAACTGAGCTGAGAAAATCATGAGACCCTGGAACTCATCTGGGAGTCATTTTAAATTTAAGTGACACCTGCTAATCAGTTTAGACTGAACTAATCATATTAGCTGGGCCTGATCCTCACACTTTCTGATGTACAGCGGATTTGACTCTGAAGTCACTGCATAGCCTCATTCTGACTGTGTTTATGTCTGTTTGTCCATCCGTCCATCCATCTGGTCAGGATCTTTAATCTCCTCCCTTCTAGTTTTGTATACTTGTTCCATATTCAAGCCACTTAAAACTATGTCTAAACCTTAAATTTACTGTACATTTTTGTGTTTCTTCT
The DNA here is from genome assembly GCA_903067075.1 of Micropoecilia bifurca. Lineage (NCBI taxonomy): Eukaryota > Metazoa > Chordata > Actinopteri > Cyprinodontiformes > Poeciliidae > Micropoecilia > Micropoecilia bifurca. The sequence continues at coordinate 2,607 of CAEGAF010101683.1, forward strand.
TATGAAGTAAAATAAAATGTATTGGGAAAACAGTGAAAATATGAGCCTGCAAGCTTTGATTTCAGAAATGTATATGAACCCTGACCCTGTTGTACTTGTAGAACTGAACTGGGTTTACTGACAGTAGATTTTAGTAACTTCTATGCAGCAACTTACCATTGATCAGAATAATTTCTTAATTTATTTTTGAGTTTCAGACAATGCATAATAATTTTCTTTCTTTCTTTTTTTGTTATAGTCAATTTTGACCATTTCCAAATCCTGAGGGCTATCGGGAAAGGGAGTTTTGGAAAGGTAAGTTAAAGTTATTTAGCTTTTTTCCACCTTCAACATATTTAAATCACTTTCTTATATCCCAAATAATGAACTTAAAACATGAGCTTCATGTAAAACATACAGTGCACCTGCAGGCATGTTTTATTCTCATTCTATGGTATCACAAATTGCTGCTGGTGCCTTGTTGGTAGAAAACACTGGCACCATTTTTCTACTGCAACAGTCATTTGTTCTGATCTCACATGGCTGGTAAACCTTCATAACGTTTGTCTGTTTGTCTAGTTGGGTGCAATACGGTAATATTTTAGCAATTTTCTCATCTGATTTTCAATTCCTTCTCAAATAATCTGATATGTAACTTGTGATTTCTGTGCAAATGGTTCATTAAGTGGTTATCTGAATCCATTAATGGATGAAATTTGAATAGAAATCAGGCATTGAGATGACTAAGATGATGAAGGTAACATAAAATGCATCTGTGTGTAGAGCTGTAAATCCATAGAGTGTATTGTGTGTGTATTTGATTCCTAGTGAACGATGATCAATGTTATAAAACTGTCACTAATTTCAATTTTATTCATGAAGCACTTTACAACCATCTATTAACTGTAAAAAGATAGTAAAAATAAATAGAAATAAAACATAATCATAATGTTGGGCCTTCTGTAAATGCCAAAGAATACAAATGAGTTTTGAGGAGTGATGTGACGTTTTCCAGGCTATCAGCAGATCTGAACAGTAAGTTGTTCCACAAATTCGGAGCAGTGACAGCAAATCCCCCGTCTCCTCGGCTTCTGTTTCTGAGAACACATTAGAGCGGTTTATTATTTAATCGAAGTGTTCTGGAAGTGGAATGGTTGTGAAGAAGGTCCTGGAGATAAAAACCAATAAGTAAATTTTAAAATCAAATCTGGTAAGAAACTGGGAGCCGATCCTGAGAATCCAATACTGGGGTTATATGCTGTTGTTTCTGGGCTCCAGTTAAGACAGAGTAATAAATCCAGTTACACAACATTATGATAGACATTCCAGTTAAGTTTACCTTTTAATTTGTTCGGAAATAACCAGGGACACAAGCGAAACAAGTCTAAGTTTACAATATTTGAAACCACATAGTTTAAATATCCAGTAGGTTGTTTTACCTGGTTAACTACTGATTACCTGGTTAACTACTGGCTACCTGGTTAAATACACACACTCACAAACACACCTCACATCCACATGATGTCAGTGCAAAGTCCAATAACAGATAAGCAGCCTAATAACAGTAAAGGCAAGCTGTTGGATGTGAAGAGTGAAGCGATGGGGCTTTGGGTGATTCATTGTGCCAGTTGCTGCAGAGATCACTCACTTAGACAGCAGCAATCATTGGATTATTGATGCTCCCAGCATGAACAAGAACAACTGCAAATAAACTGGTCATAATGCAGCACTGAAAATTGCAATTTTCTTATTAAAGTCTAAAATGTGTTTCTATCATTTGACATGTAACCAGAAACCATGATTCTATCGGGTTTTGCGTGTTTCTGGTTTAAATCTGAAACACCAGAGACACCAGAGTATTTCTCAGTTTTCAGTACTGAGTATTTCTCAGTTTTCAGTACTTGCCATGCACCAAGTTTTTTCCAAATTTAAAACTCAAACTTGGAGATAATGTGAAGTGTTTTATATTTATGATCACAAGGAAGAAAAATGTTCGGAGGATTTTTGGAGGGTTTGTTGTGCCTCATTCAAAGAAGATTGATTCATGAATCTCATAAGGATGTTGGCATTTATAAACCAATTATATAATAAAGAGGTGAGAGTCTATTATCGCTGGTTTTGTATTTGTCACCCATGTAAACATGCTCTCTCTTTCACTGCCAGTGCAATATCTCTCTAGTTTGGTTGGATAATTGTTAATTGGCAGCTGTTTGAAGATGTTTTAATGATGTGTTAAATTGGTATGCATTATCTTTCAGAATGAGTTCCACATTATACATTATATTAATAACATTTCCCAATCATTTACCAGGGTAATAAAACATTGATGAGAATAAGCATTACCCTCATATGATCTCAACAGGTTTGCATCGTGCAGAAGAAGGACACCAAGAAGATGTACGCCATGAAGTACATGAACAAGCTGAAATGTGTGGAACGCAACGAAGTGAGAAATGTCCTGAAAGAGCTGCAGATCATGCAGAACCTGGAGCATCCCTTCCTGGTCAACTTCTGGTAAGCGCAGATCCATCTTTAAAGCACAAGTTATGGTAAAGATTAAGACATAAATCCTAATTTCTACAACTGTTTTTCAGTAATTTTAAATAAGAAGTAAAGAGTAAAAAAAAAATCACGAGAAATGTGGAACCTCAACATAACAAGACAGAGAACAGAGAACCAGAGAGTAGCGGAGTGCACAGACTCACCAGACAAACAATACCAGCACTTGCTTGATTGCATGCTGGGCTTGCCAAAAAAAAGACTGTAAGTTAATTTTGCTGGCAGTGTAAGCCCCCATGGGTGGGGTGATTTCCTCTAGAGATGTGCTTGGGTCAGCGCTGTGCCCACTCGCCCACCCTCTCCTCTTTCTTTCTGCCTCTCTCACTGTGTCGAGCTGGCATAAGGTACGATCGTCCTGTGGTAAACACTCAAGGTCAAAGACAGGGAGGGACCACCTGCATGTCTACGCACTGCGTTCAGCCAATTACATGCAGAAAACTGTCCTCTGGCTTGTCCCTCTTTCCTCTCATCTGTGTCCTCCCTCATTAGCCTTGTCTTCTCACACATTCCTTGTTGTCTCTCTTACCATCTGTTCTACTTCCTTTCCCCTTCTCTTGTTGTCACTGATCCTCCTATTGGTTGCCATTAAATGTGACCTAATATTTTGGGCAAAGTTTTTAAAGCAACAACACACTTAGTAAAACAGAAATTAAAAGGAGCCAGACCACTCTATGAAAGGTTATAAAGAATGTCAACATTTGGAACATCAGCTTAGCTCTGTTGTAGTGAAAGATCCTGTTGTTTATTCAGAATCATTGCTTCTTTGACGGTAATGAAAGGAAAACAATTATTTCAAAGATTCACAAGAAGGTATGTAAAAATATGGACTTTGTAGACTTAATCTCTTTGAGGATGACTGCTACCTCTGTACCTGCTGTATTTCTTGCAGATGATCATATTTAGATCATAAAGAGAAAATATTGCGACCTGAAAATGAATCTCAGCTGGTGAACTTGAAGAGTTTCTTTGTGGCAGCATATTTATTATTTCATCTATCTAAATCCAGAGCAGAGTTGGGACAGACAGCAGGTGCATTAGATGTGCTGGGAGTATTTATCATGTATATTAAAGCATAAGATAAACAAATATATTCAGAGAAATCCATAGGATACCGTTCCAGCAGCTTATGCAAACAGTAATGATATTTATGACTAAAAACTCATTGTAAGCAACGTTCTTAGGACTTTTAAGTTCAATAAATCTTTTGTATCTGTGCTGGAGAATGAATGGCACTTTGCCTGAAATGAAAACGTTGAAGGCATCACAAAACGGTTGTGCAGTAAAAATTTCACTTGCATCAGGGAGTTTTTATTCATTGATTTTGCTCAGTTTTATATAATAATACCAGTGCATCATATGTGGACATCTTTCTGAGTTGTACTTTGTTCAGTCATGTTCTAGGAAACCACACAGCTGCATCGCCAGATTCCAGGAAAACTGCTTTTCTACTGAAACCCACTGTAGAAAAACACTCATTTATTAAGATATGCAGGTTTATCAAAGCAGACAGATACTGTGAAGTCAGTACAGATTTTGACTGTATAGAAAAAGTAAAGATAAGCCTGACTCCAGACTTTAGTGTCACACGTACTGCCAGCAAGCACAATGCCTCCTTTTACCTTTAGTGCTGCAGAATTTGGCTGAAGTTTGAACGTAGTTTGCCAACTCATTGCGTCTTTGGCTTGATCTCAAGGTGACCTGGTGAAATGCAAGATCACCGAATCCAGTCTAGCCAAAGAAAATATAATCAAGTTCTCTCACTGCCAAATTGTGACTGAACTTGGAGTAAAATCAGGCCTTACTTTCTGAAATGAAACATAAAAATGTATTGATTTAGAATACTGAATAAACTTGCTAGTTTTTCAGTACTTGGGTCAATTTGCCTGTCTGTAACAGATGTAGGTGGATGTGATTTTGCATACAGCTGCAGCTCCGTCCCTGCGCTCAGGAAACATTGGACACAGGCTGATGGGAGCTGTCAGTCAGGGGGAGGCGTGAGGAGAAATGCAGGAGAAATGTTGCAGGGCTGTCGCCATTGATCCAACATATCACTGTATGTTGGTTGGCTGCCTGAATCCATCTCAGCGAGGAGCTGAGGTCACTGTGTGCTTGTGGGGGAAGTATTAATGTCTAATGACTATAATTGCAAAGCTATATTTAATTCTTCTTGCTAAACATTGTTATACTGCTAAAAGTTATGTATAAAAATAAAGGTAAATTAGATAATTTACAGTAATTAAGGTACAGTGCTGTAAAAAGTATTTTTTGTGTTCAGGTTTCTTCTTTTTTTGTCCGATGTACTTGTTCAGATCATCAAACTGCTTAGAGCCAAACATGAAAATTGTTTTCTTTTGTTGATTTCATTTATTCAGGGTTTATCCCTAAACATAATATCTAAATGGTAACAGGAACCATTCATAAATAAAATAAAAAAGAACAAGAATTTATTGTGGCTATAAATGAATTTTCTGTGCAGATCTGTGGCGCTTTAGATGTTCTGCTTCTTTCGATGACGTCCTGGTCGAGTCTTCACTGTGTTCTTGGAAAAGACTTTGTAGACCAGCTGCTTCTGGAAGCTTCTTCCATGTTTGCTCTGTTTGGAGTTTATGACTCTCACAGTTGTTCAAATGAGTCCTAAAGTCTTAGAAATGAGTTTGTGGCACATTTACACAATGACTTACTGTAGTTTTTCACCTGGTCTTGTATTTCTTTGGTTACCGATTGGGTCATGATATGTTGCTTTTGAGATTATTTACACCACTTGGTGGGTGTGGCTTGTGAAATTAAAATGTACTTTCCCAAGAATGTGGTTAATGACCGAAAATGCATAATTTCATGGTTTAACATTGTCTGGCAGTTATAGACAGCTTTTCTAATTAAATGAAATTATAAATTAAAACCATATCATGTATTTTCTGTTGATTTCTTAGTCGTGTGGTAAGAAATGATGGTCTGAAACATTTAAGAGCAACATAAAAGCACAAACTGACAAACAGTTTAAGAAGCCAATTATTCATAGCAGTGTAAGTCAAATTCAGCCTGAAGTTATTATTTCTATCATCTGTGTAATATTACAAGATCTTACCTCGGACAGAGGGGACGGTGACGCCTTTTGTAAGGACATGTTCCCATTAACTCTTGAGCCCCTGTGGTTTCCTGAGATGTCCATTACTGAGTTGCCGAGGGGCAACGTTGTCTCTAAAAGCTCCATGCAGGATTCGCTCCCATAAGACTGAGTGCCTGAAGGCCACCAAGAGGTCACATTGAAATGTGGCAGAGCAGAGACAGCGAAAAAATATTAGCTGAAGAGTGTATTGGCACATAGGGGACCAGGAAGAGGCTGTGAAAGGATGCAAGTGAACCCACACAGTATAAAGCGACAGGCTCAGTGCCAGGAAGGCTAATGAAACGTCTGCAGCACTTCAATATAATGTACAGCCGCTAATCTGAAGCATAGCTGCTGCTCTCTGTTGAAAAGTTGTTTCAAGAATCAAGCAACAGCTGCTCTTGGCGGTCGAATGTGATATTTCTAGTTTCATTTGACTCTAATAGCTGCAAAATGCAAACATGACATGTGACATATAAGATGGGATGAAAGTATCTGTCTCCAATTTCTTAGAAAATGAAGGCATTTATCTTGATTGCAATATTTGCATAAGACTGTTTACATTTATAATGTAAACAGATTGAAACAAGATCTTAAATAGGTTAAACTCAATCAATTATCAATCTAACCTGATCAATTGATCTCAGCTAATGTCATTCTGCACAACTTCTCACAAGCCAGACTAATAAACTGAATAAAGAAAAACAAGCATCAGGCAAATAGATTTAAATTATCCTTCTGTTGGACACTGAGTAAGTTTTATATTAATAAGATGATTTCATGCATTTTCCTGCACTGTAGATTTTGTAGATTGAAAATTAAAACCTTCCATAATTATTTTTTACTTCGTTTCATAAATGAAAAGCGACCGCAGCCTCCGTTCACAGGAATATGACAGAAATGAACACAGAAACATGTTGATAGAGACATTTCACAGGAAAATGTGTTATTTTTTAAATTAAATACTTGAGAGACTGAAAAACTACAAACTTTGTTACATAACGAAAAATTAGTGGTGTCAGTTTAATTTTATGCTGATGCATAACTAAAAGATCCCGTTTCAAACTGATTGGAATTCCTATCATCTGAGCATTTTCACAACATAAATAGTCACATAATCAGATAGTATATTCTTAGAATAAATAATCACTTAGTTACAAATACTAAGATTAAACTACCATCTATTTATAAAATAAAAAAAAAACTTGAATCACATTTTTAACCTGATGCACAGCAGTTAACTACACAGCTGTTTTCCTGACAGAAGGCAGGAAAAAGAACAATTAAAGTTCAGTTTGTGTCTCCTAAACACTTGTGACAGCAGCTTCTTGGGTTGTTTCTCAGCCGCAGCCACCTCTGCTGGGTTTGAGGTATTTACTCTGTGTGTGTGTGTGTGTGTGTGTGTGTGTGTGTGTGTGTGTGTGTGTGTGTGTGTGAGTGTGTGTGTGTGTGTGTGTGTGTGTGTGTGTGTGTGTGTGTGTGTGTGTGTGTGTGTGTGTGTGTGTGTGATGCAGAGGTAGGATGAAAAAAATAAGAGAATAGGTACTCACTAAAAACAGAGGAGAAAGAGGGAGGATCAAAGGAAAGGCAGTTAATCAAAAGATTAATCGACAGAGTTAAACAGCTCCGGCCAGTGAACACAAACTGTAGTGTAGCTCATGCTTTAATGTACCAAAAGGCTTTTTGTTATCCTGTTCTACAGTTTGAAGCTTTTTCTTTCACACTGTTGCACTCAATAAAACTTCTAAGGAAAAATTGTGCAATGCAGGTAGATTCACAGAGCAATTGCAGTGTTGCTGAGAAGTAGTGAATATTTGCCCTGAGATCTGTTGATGCTGTTTAAGAGAATTAACTAGTTTTATAATCTGTAATTGAGTGCACAAGTTTCAATTTATTCTGGATTTCCCCAAAATTCAACATGCATGTGTCACTTTGACCAGTGGAGGCTCAGCATTTATAAGAAGAAATGACAACAAAATGCATTTGAGGTGGATTTATTAAGGAACTGCAGATCACATTTGCACCAACACCAAAGAAACTGGCTTTTATACCCTGGACAAGTTCACCAGACATGCCAAGAAAAGGGCTAATCAATATACAAGGGAATAAACATTATTTACACAAACCTAACACCAAAACCATAAATGGTACCAATATATATTTACATAATTTCAACTAAACTAATCTAAGGTCAATCAAAGAACAAATGTAACTTAATATAAACGCTCAGAGCATTACCCCTCCTAACTGACATGGTTCGCTCCTGGAGGTGTTCAGATTTGCAGGAGCATTTATCTCCCTTTGCTGTTCCACCCTGCTGAGGAGACACACTAGGAAAGCTAAACACCCATTCAAATAATTGCTAAACTCAAATTGAATCAAAATAATTTCTAAGAAACAGATTAACATTATTACCCACCTTCTTCCTGTGGAGGAAGGATGTCCAGTAGGCCTGGCTGCAGAATTGTTCAACTAAATACAACTGAGATGAAGAACTGAAACAAACATTTGGTCTGTAAATCAGTTGCCCACATCTGCTGCCTCTTAGCTCATCAGTCCAGGTCAGCATTCAAGCTCCCAGTACTTTAGCACCTCTTTCTCAGTCACTCCTTGCTGATTCCTCCAGTTAAATCCTGTCTAATCCCATTACCTCACTGTTGTTGCTGTTATTTTTGTTCCGCTCTGGCTCCCTGTGTACCCCTTTTTTTTTTTAGTTTTTTTTTTTTAGTTTTTGGTTTTTCATTATTTATTAAGTAATTTATTTTTATTTTCGAAATCAACTTAGTCTCAGCCTGCTACATTTGGGTCCATCACCAACACACAATATTAAAGTTAATTATGACAGTTAATCTTAAAATGTGACATTTAAGATTAGGAAATTGCATCAAATCAATGAAAGTGTAAGAGGTTACATCTGATTAAATGTGGACTGGAAAAAAGTGAGTTTTTTTTTTAAGAAAATGTATTTAAAATGTGTCTGTTGTAAATACAGCTGCAGGAACAATAGTTAAACATCTCATGATGCATCAATGCATCATGATGTTTAACTTACATAAATTGGAGGGAAAACACACAATGCTGCAGGCGTGTGTGTGTGTGTGTGCGCGCGCTCATTGTTTGTTAAATGCCTGTGCTTCCTCTGAGAAGGCATCTCGCAGATAGTCTTTCCACATTCGGAGGCCACCGGCAATCAAATGTTACGTGGTCTCAGCATTATCTGAGCCTTAGCAGACAGTTTGGAGTCAGCTCAATCAATTCCCATCCATCCATCCAGCGCAGAAAAGCACCACATACACTTTATTTGCAAATCTCCCAGAGGGAGTGGAGTTTACCAATGTGGCAAAAAAACTCATCCTTGGTTACCGAGTCATGAGTTTGAGCCAAGATGATGGAGTTTTTTTTGCCAACCTTAACCTCTGTGGACTGAATACAGTGGATATATTGATGGATCTGTAAGGGGAGGCAGTACATTTAATGTGTTTTTTTTTTTGTCTGAACTCAATTGTTTTTTTAAAAGTCTCAGTTTCTATTGTTCTTTCTGCCATCATGGTAACTAGTGACATCAACAAGACTTTCTGAAGTCTTGTTGACTGATGTTTAGAGGAAAAGTGACGTAACACAGTCGTAAACACGCTCAACTGCTTTGGAATGTGAATTTTTGTAAAACTAAAGTTTAGCCACTTGAACATTAAATATCTTGTGTTTGTAGTTATTCAATTGATTATAATACTGATGTGCAAATCCTTATATTGTTTTTTATTTATGTTCAGAAAGTCCAAACATCATTGGAATTGGGGTTTAAAAAATGATGGTTGATCTGAATAGAAATGTTGCTATTCACAAAATCCTTCTAACCACTTACATTTCACACACTGGGTGTCCAAGCATTAAAAAACAATTCAACAGAACAATAGATTATCTTTTGATCATAGATGTGATCACAAAGGAGATTGTTTTTGTTCCTCGCTTGACTTTTAAAACTCTAGAAACACAAAGATGATTGTGCTTTCAATTTAGAAAGAAAGTGGTGATGTTGTTTTGAATTACCATAAAATTGGAACATTTTAATCCTGACATAAAACGGCAGCTTTTTAAGGATAAACGGTGGCCGTCAAATAAGGTTAAACCATTAGGATTAGAGAAGAGAAAGGGATCTCACGTGTCTCCTATTGTTAGAGATATACTTAATTTATTTATGGATCTGTCTCTCTATGCATATTTCTAAGCTATTTAAGTTTTTTTTGGCTTGTTCCTAACTTGCCATTTTATCTATATGGTTCTTACAAAAGCTCTTAGAGGTATTCCCATGATCAACACTGAAGTCTGAGGTTTGTGGTTTTACAGGTTATATGGTAGGAAAACTGAACCATTTGTTTTGTCAAACCATTCATATCCATTATTATTGGCTGATTTTATTCAGTAGCTCAAATACTGAATACTGACATAAAACTAGTTTTCCTCTGGAAGATAACTTTCCAGAATTATTGAACTAAAGATAAAAACTTTCTGCAAAGTGGAAGGATGTATTCAGTTATGAAATGTGGAATACAGGTTCATCTGAAAAATGTGAATATACTTGAACAGGTCAAAATACCAACACTGATGTTCCTGTTTGTGGCTTTTGGACCAATGACTTCAGCCTCAGTCCACTCCTTCTTCTATCACACTTTTTCCTTCCACATAACCTTCCATGCAGCATTCTGTGAAAAACCCGTTTCACCAGCAATCAGCTGCCGTGGTTTATCCTTCTTGTTGGGAGTATCAGTGACTATCTGCTGGTGTCAGCAGTCTTCCCCCTATAACTCAAGTTTTCTGTTTTAAAATGTTTTTTCCCATCTTATGAAATATTTAAATTTTTTGAATTTTTGTTTTTCCTTTTATGTCTAGAAAACACACAAGTTTCAGTTCTTGGATTAAGTCACTGGAAAACGTGAAATCTTTCAAGATATTCTAATTTACTGAGACGTATTGATGTTGTTTCTGTACATTAATCTACTGTGCTTTTCCCCTTTAGCTTCTGTTTTACACCTTATGCTCATAACATAGTCACTATCTGATCTCATTATGCTTGACCGATGCTTTTGTTCCATTGCAGGTATTCGTTTCAGGATGAAGAGGACATGTTTATGGTGGTGGACCTGCTCCTGGGGGGAGACTTGCGGTATCACCTCCAGCAGAACGTCCACTTTTCAGAAAGCACAGTGAAGCTGTACATCTGTGAACTGGCCTTGGCTTTGGGTTACCTTCGCAGCAAACACATCATACACAGGTAAGATGGATTTAGGATATTTTTCATTGGTTGTCTGATCCCATCAGATTTTAAAATAAATCTTGTCTGCCACTGTGCAGATGGTTTAGCATCAAGCTCAAAACTTACTTTATCTTGATCCAAACACCATTGTTACTGTGAAATGTACTGGTTCAGCAGAAGCTGATAGGTTTATGCTCCTTTTAATTTGTAAGATGCACGTTAAGGGCTCTTTAGGCAAAAATATTTGCTGCCATGGCGAAGTAACGGACTTGCAAAGCCAAGTAAAGCTGTTCCAGCCAAATGTTATTATCTTAGGCTTTAAAGTGCTTCAAAAACATTGCAACCTGATGTCACTGCAGAGGTATATAGAATACAATAAAGGTGGAATGTTAAAAAACTTAACTTCCTCTTTTTCAGCATAGCCACTGTTTTTTTCCTGTCTTGTTATGATAATTCTCCCACTGCTGCAGCTCCAGTTTTAAGTAAAAAATAAGATAAATTGGTAAATGGATGAAGGCAAATACTTAAACTTAATTGACTATTACCATTATCGAAACCAGTTCCAGAAAGGTGACCTCCATTTCATCTTTGTAAAATGTATTTATAAGAAAATAGAAATTTTACATGAAAAATCCTAATTATGTAAAAAAAAATTTGACACAGTTTTTTCAACAAAGTGCTCAAACAGGAATAATGTGAGGAAGTATTTATGGCGTATCAAGAACTCTTGTGCAGCATGTGGAGAAAGTGAAGTGCTTTGCTTTAATCTTAAAATAGTAATGAAGACGTTTTGATTCCAGAACGTAATGTATATGAATATACATCCTAATGTACATAAATATACATTAGGATTGTTAAACCCGTCTTTTAAAAGTCAGCATGAGCTCTTTGATCTGAAGAATCTAAATTTAACTTGTGTTAAATCAAACAGATCAAAGAAACATTTTGTATTTTAGCAATATAACTTCAATATTTATTGACAATTTTGGCAAAATCCTCCATACATGTTAAACTAACTGTGGCCCAATTATGTGTTGTAGATTTTTATTTCCATTTTCAGTGGAGAGAATACTTACTTTAGTTCAGATTAGATCATTTTAAATATATACAGGCTGTTACCTTCTAGCATCGTCACTATTCAAGTGACATCCTGAGTTAAAAGCTTTTCTGAATACTTTAAATGTTTTTTTGTTTTTGTTTTTATGAAAAGTTTGTCACAAAGGTGTTGGGAAATTCAGCTATACTTCCTTTATACAGATCTTATTTGACTTCTTTTCAATGAGAATGTTTACTGGAATGATCCTTGGTGAACATTAAGGCAGAACAAGTGACATTAAGACAATACGGTACATTGTTCAGTATTGTTCAGAAGTTAATGAGTGCTCTACTCCATTTAAACAGAAGATTAACTGGAAATCAAAGTTTTGACAGCAGAATCTATTCAATATAATTTAGTTCCCTGACCATGAAGCAGGAGTGATTCACTAATTGTTTTTTTTTTCTTAAAACTGAATTCTGTTGTCCTTGAAAAATGTACAGCAAAAACTTTATATAAAAAAATGTCAGATTTGTGAATTAGCCTTGTAGACTCATTCCTCCACCCCAGTGACTGAGCAAAGAGGTAATCATAGAAATAAAAGCTTTCTCAGATCATGACTAATAGGAAGCATCACTGTAACAGGGAACACTAATTTATCAACACCCACAGATAACAAATTACACCACTTAACGTTAAGCAGGCTGCTTGCTCCTGTCTGTGCTCTTAACCCTCCACAGTAGAGTGGAGAAAGGGAAATAAATAGGACAGATTAATAATTTGGTTATTCATGCACTCCTCTGAGAAATATGAATATTTAAATCGTGTTTTCTATTTCAGTCCAGGAGAGGACAGACTTTCAGCTTGATGTGCAGGTGCTGGATGTTGTTTGTTTAGATGGAATCAACATCTTTTCCATCTGCATTCATTAGCTTCAGATTGGAAGAGCGCTGGAAAGTAATTCACAGCTCATCTCTATGGAAATGAAATGAATAAGTTCCAGATTGGAGGAGTTTGGTGTGGCGAGTGAAAGATGGATGTCTTCAGAATCTGTTTCTTTATATGCATCAAAAAGGGATGTACACATTCCCTTTCTGATGCAGTTTGGTGGGTGGACTTCAATTTCATAATTATGGTGATGATGATGGTGATGATGATGATGGTGATGATCATGATGACCTGCCAGTAAGTAGCATGGGGTTTGGTAACATTGTAATGTTGTTACCAAGTTCTGATTGGGACAAAGTGTGTTGTTCAAAGTGATGAATTCATATCCACATTATGACAGTCTAATTTACTTACTGTTGCTCATATGCTTTGCAGTTCAGTGATAAGGGGATATAACCATATTTTATTAAATAATCTTCCCACATTCCCTCTATTTGCATTATTCCACCTAAAAACATGATAAGCCCAAAGTTTTCAGGTACTTGACTGGAAGATTAATAGTTTGGTTTTACTGCTGTGGCTCAAGGGAAAATTAATCCTAAATGTTTCAACAATGTTTTATTTTGTCCTTTCACCTCTGAAGTCTATCTTTTCATTTTAACTTTAAAAAACTGTTTCTTTAAAAATAAGTCATACTCTGTGTGCAAACTTTTTAAATTATCGTTGTGAGTAAAACTATGCAATTCTTCTGCCTTTATATCAATATAATATTTTTCTTTACATAATAATGTTGTTTTGCTCAGCATTGATATCTTATAGTTGGATTATTCCCCCATCAATGTTTTTTGGTGAGCATAGCTAGTATATTTATAAAGTAAAAAAAACTTGTTGCTTTCAGATGAACTTCATTTTTCTGGTTTGCTTCCAATGTTTTAACACAACGCTCTGTGGGGGGTTTGAATTATTAACAATGGACTGAACCTCAATTAGACAACATCTTCGAAGAAATGGAAAGAGTGTGTGTAAGGAGAAGTGTGTGTGTGTGTGTGTGTGTGTGCTTTGCGTTTCATTGGCTGAGTGCCTCTTTTACACCAACAATGATTATCTCTGGTAAATCCTCTGGAGCTTCTTGATGCCTCCTGGAATCCTTGTAATGGAAAGACTAGGATATTGTCAGTTTGCAGTTTACAAGTCAATATGGTGCTTCAGCTAATTTAGGAATCACTGTATATTTTAGGGATGTTGGTTTCTGCATGTGGCGATGGTGGAAAGGAAAGTTTCCATTTTAACTGAAGGAAACCTTCAGAAACAGGATCAGTGGGAGGAGCTTCTGTCACAACCACCTGGGATTTACTGGCAGTAAGAACCAACGGCTGATTTTAGTAATTCATACATGCCTAAGAAAGTCAATTGATCCAAACATAAGATAAAATAAGATAAGATAAGATAAGATAAGATAAGATAAGATAAGATAAGATATTCCTTTATTAATCCTTTAGTGGGGAAATTTGCATTGTTACAGCAGTACAGAGGACAGAGCAGAACCAATATAAAAATAATACACAGTTTAGCAGATCTCTACCTGAGATACTGGGTATATTTTTTTTATCTTTATTCATCTCCTGGATTTATCACTACCTGCAACAGAAACAAACCAATAAACTTTGTTGTGGGTACAAAATGGAAGTGGTGATGAAATGTGTGTGTGTGTGTGTGTGTGTGTGTGTGTGTGTGTGTGTGTGTGTGTGTGTGTGTGTGTGTGTGTGTGTGTGTGTAGGTGTGTGTGTGTGTGTGTGTGTGTGTTTGAGAGGTAGAGAGGCATGAAGAGCACAGCTTAAGTGGCTGAAGTAGATATGATGCTTAAACAGTAAAGTTCAGTTAATTTAAAATACATTAAAGTGATCCTAGTAGGGGGAACACACATACACACGCACACACACACACACACACACAGTTAAAATATTCACATTTCCTTTCACTGTCTATTCAATTGTAATGACTGCTGTTACTTTTCCTTGTTTTATTCCCCCTATTTTTTAGTGTTACATGTGTAGTTAACTGTTCCTCAAAGCAGCTTATTTTTTTACAGTGTATTTACTTTTTCATTCTCCAAAGCCTTTCTGTAGCTGCCAAAAAGTTTATAATTTTCTATTTGATTAGGTGAGGACAACTGGATCTGGCTCTTCTCACAAATTGTTCATTTGAAGAACAGATCACATTTGCAGATTGAATTGTGGAAAGTCATCGCTCTTATTATCCATCCGCTGTCCTGAGTGAGGAGAATTTGTCACATCTTCTGCAGAGATTTTTTTTATTCATGGAGAATGTAAATGTTTTATTTCACAGCAGAAGCAGAAAAGAAAGCCCAGATAGAAAGGAGAGAGAGAGACAGTGGGATAAAATGTGAGGGAGAAATTCTATTCACCTCTTTCATAAATGCAGATTAAGATGCCAGCTGGTGCAAGCTCTCCAATTTCCACCTCGGAAATGGTGAACTGAGCATTATCATTGTCATCGGAAATCTCCTCTGGGTCAACCCATCACACAACAACAGATTAAATAATGGGAGGAGTGCAGTGTCCCGGACATGATGGACTGTTGGAAGGGCGATTCTGCTCCTGAAACATCACTAAATACGTGGTTTTGTATTTTTCCCACATGCCTGCTGATACGAGAAAAGAAAGAAGGAGAATTTTTGAAGACAGCAGAGTATTCAGAATATAACACAGAGGTACATGAGAGAGGAAAAGGCAAAGGTAGAGACTCAGAGAGCCAGGAAGAAACGGAAGAGATGACAGCCAGAACACTGAATGTTTCTGACTACCTGAATTATTCATCGCTTATAATTGTGATGTGAGTTTTGGCCTGAACTTTTTCAGCTTGCCATGGCTGCGTTCGCCGTCCGCCTGGCAAGCTTCACCTCCAGCGCCGTATTAACCCGTCAACCTGTCAAGCTCAACTTTCCTCAGAAGCCATAGTCTGCAGCAACACTCTGTGTTTGTTAATGAATAAAGGATAAGCAAAAAGAGAGTTTTATATGCATAAATGTAAACTCAGTGATGTGCAAAACAACATGTACATGCACATCAGTTCCAATCTCCAACTTCTCACAGCTTCTCTCAGCAGAAGGAAGAGAGGCAGAATTAAAAATGCAGCAGTGTTTTGGATTGGACCGGTTAGTCTCTGTCTGTGGAGTGAAGCTTTCAGTTCAAAGAAAGCTGCTGCCTGACTGGCCCTAAGTGGCTGGTGGGCGTCAGACAGCATGTGCAGCACATATTTCTCTGCTTGGGCTGCATGTTGCACAGGCAGCTGTGGTTTAGTGGCACCTGAATACAAAGATGTGTAAAACTCTTCAATTAATCTGCAGTGTAACCTTCGACTTTTGGGGGTGAAAATGACATAATTGAGCAAATATAATAAAATTTAACATGAACCTTATCCACACCCATTCCTTCCTGAACATTCTTTCAGGAATAGGTTCTTTCTCATCTACTCTTCCCTTTTCTCCCCATAGAAACAGGTAACAGGTAATAGATTCATAATTTTTATAGTAATAGTAAAGAATAGAGTAGTAAAGTAGTAAGTAGTAAATGTGAAACATTTAATTACACTTAAGATGTGAGATTATGCTGCTACAGTAAAAGTTGTGCTTTTCACACATTGTCCAGTTGCTGGTCAGTTTGACCATTTAACTCTTTAGTCTCCTCTGATATATTAACAAAGTAATAAAAACATTTTAAAATCATTTTGTAAAAATGTTATATTAATTCAAAGAGGAAAATAGATTTGATAAGTTTTACAGCAGGACAAGAAACAATGTAATGAATCCCTATATCTTGTTAGTTTTACTGCCTGAATTACTGGCTGTACGAACCTATGAACGTCTAGTTCAGTACCAGCTGCTGAGATCAGTATTTGATTTGAGAAAACGGCTTTGCTGCTCCAGGACTTGTGTATGTGAGCGTATAAAAGCCTCAACTCTCAGGTGTGTCGGCGGCTCCAGTGACAGTTCCGCATCATATGGCCAGGTAGAGGATTAGTTTACCCTTCGTCCTCTCATAGCGGCTGTAATGAGGTCATTAGATCCTGCTAATAGCTTGTAAGGCCAGTCAACCAAAAGAAAAGCCAGAGGGATCAGCTTGCACTGAGTAAACCTGGACCTTTAAAAGGAACACCAACATTTTAGCATGTATGATATCAGAACTTTTCAACGTCACACTCAGCACCAGGAAAAATTCTTATACTTCCAAGCTCTTTTCTGCTGTCCTACTTTATTGATAGAAAATGCAGATTTTCCACGTCTAAGGGCCACACAAAGTTACAAAGTGCCAAACATTTAGCTCTTCCTTTGGCTTCTTTAATTCATCTAAATGATCGTGTGGATCCTTGGAACTGTTTTTGTCATAATGCTGTTGTTCACCCCTGAAATATTCTTAGTCACAGTTTTAATTGCTGCAGATGGTGGAGGGTTCACCTCATCTAGCAATCCATTCTTCACATAACCCTGCTGTGACCGGAGCTGCTGCAGACCCATCTGTTCCTCAGAACCAATAGATTCTGCTCTTCAGTTGTCCCAGGATACCAACACATGACAAACTGCTGGGGGAAACTAACAGCTGCTAGTTTCTTACTTCAATCCTTTTTTTTCTCATTCAGTTGAGATGAATAATGAAGAGTACTTCTTTGTTGCAAAATTTTGCTTACATGCATTATATTCCAGTTTTTTTATATTTATATTTAAATCGATTGCAATGGAGGAACCAGGATAATTGATTATGATTTTTTTCTAGAGGCTTCAGCGTCTCCAAGGCTTATAAAATATTAATTATTTAAATGGGAATGCAAAAAATGCAGAGCCATGTCTTAAGAAGCTGAGTATTCCAATTATCTCCATTTCTTACTCTGTTTAATCATAGTTGCAGAATTACTACTTAAGCTAAAGAAAGAATGAGGTTGCATTAATAAATAGATCTTTCTAAAATTAGACTTTAACAAAATAATGTTACCCAAACTGCAGTATTTGGGTGACAGACTACATCTGGGTTTAAAACAAGATAAAAATGGAAAAGAAATGTTGGACCCAAAGTAAACTGGGAGGAAAGTCAACTATAATTTACACATTTGGAGAATCGTTCTATATTGTACATTCAAAAACTTCTGCAGAACAAAGGTGATTAATCCATTTTTAACAGGAATTGATGTTGGGACGGGGGGAAAGAAACCATCCATCCATCCATCCATCCATCCATCCATCCATCCATCCATCCATCCATCCATTTTCTAACTCCCTTGTCCCTTAGTGGGGTCAGGAGGTGCAGTTGCCTCTCCAGCTAATGTTCCAGGCGAGATGTGGTGTCACCCTGTCACAGGCCAACACAGAGATGGACAACCATGCACACACACATACACACTCACAGCTAGGGACAATTTAGAGAAATTAATTTAGGAAGAAACAATCATGTTTAATAAACTGTGGCTGGGTTTATTTGACTTTTTGGTCCCTTGGCCCTTTCTGGCCCCTGTGGCTTCGCCATGACAGTTTGGCCTTTAGCAGTGAAAGAGCCATCCTCGTTTCCCTTGCAGCTTGCTTTTTTAGCAGCGACACTTCCCCTCCCTTCGCTCCCTCACTGCCATCCTTTGAGGGAAATGTCAGCTAATTAAGGGTTACATGGTCGACCTTTCTCAACCCCACTAGGGCCCATTTCAGTCGATGTGCCACAGCGTCCAAGAGTCTGGCTTCATGCTACAGGTTGTCCTTCTCTGCAGGAGTATACCACAGAAACGCAAAGATGCATGTGTTTTTTTCTGTTGCCTTTGATATGTTAGATATTACTACATTGTTTGACACTTTACCTTTCCACTCATTTAGTTTTTGCCTGAAGTCACATAAGTGCATCACTAAACACGACACTGAAGAGAAGCATTTTATCAGAATGCGTCACTCTGCAGGTTTTAGGTACATGTACAAACTCTGTCTCCGTGGTTTCAACTTTCACTCGTTGCAAGTAAAGAAAGTAAAAAAAAATGAATTAAATTATTTCCTCCTGTTTCACTCGTTATTTGCTCTCTCAGATGTTAATTATTGTTCTTCTTTGGTGTTTCAGTGTTAGTCCCACAACCAGGCCTGCAGCTTTCCTCTCTCTCCCTAATGTCATTTATCACATTTTCACTTGTTTTCACCTGGAGAACAGCGTTATAATAAATCTTCAGTTTGATTTATTATGTGTTCATTTTCTACTTTAATGAACTAATGACTCAACTAACTCCAAAAATTCAACTCCTGGAAACGAAGTGAACATTTGGGATTCGAGTCCAATTAAGAGTCTTTTTTTCTCATTGTTTGTTTCTAATGCTTGTAAATATGGAATTTATTTAAATTAAGAAATAAAAGTGAGGAAGTTATTTCTCTATAAAGTCAAATTTCTCACTGTTTGGTGAAAACTTGTGCTTTCCCAGGTTTGTTTGACAAGTTTTATTAATTCAATTCAATTAAAAATACTTAATTAAATGCAAAAAAAATGTTTTAGAAAGACAATCTATACAAATTAGAAAAAAATAAAATATAATAATGTATAATTAGTCTCATATCATCACATAATAATTAATCAATTATACTTTTATCTACTATCATAACAGCAGTTTTGTACTTAAATAACAATTTTACTTACATTTCTAAATGTGTTGAAGAAATTCTAAATAATTATCAAAAGGTTTTGATAATACCGTGAGAAAACAATACTTAGCATCCAGAAAAATGAACGACATTTTAAAACAGACATGAATCATGAAAAAATGACCTCTTGTTCAATTCAGAAGAAAATAATTTAGTCTGGAGTGATGATCTTAAACTAAAGTGACAATAAAAAACTTTGAAAGAAAAGTTTTTTGACACTTTTTTGACAAATTTTTTAAATTAACTGAACATGAGAACGGATAATGAGGGTTAAGTTGTCCCCTATTCTATATTTTCAAATCTTATTATGAAGTAAAAAAAAAATCAATGCCACTAATTACTGGGTATAAGATTTTTTTTAAGGATTATTGTTTTTATGATTCAACTGGTTTTTATGACTAAAATAAATAGATTTTGCCCAACAACTTTGTTGGACTATCTTTAATTCTGACCAAAAACACAAAGACAGTTAAAGCTAATGTGTTTTACAAACCTCTGACGTCAACACTTGCTTTTGTAGTTGGAGCTAAAAACCCATTTTGATGTTAACACATTATAATCTCACAGAACTTTGTGTTTTTTTTCATTTCAGAGACATCAAACCTGACAACATACTTCTGGATGAACACGGTAAGATGCTGTATTAACTCATCTTTTACCACAAAGTGATTGTAGTTTTTCAGCTGTAAGCTTTATAGCTGTCTCATGTTATAGTTTATCTTTGGAAAAATGACATAGAGAATGTCAGCCTGAGTTGAAGAGGCTCTGTGCCATTTCTGTTCCAAACTGTGACTTTACATGAGCTGGATGGTTGGCGTGTGAGGAACATGGATGAAACGGTGAACGTCACGTCTCACGTCTGCTTAACGGGAAAAATCCTACTCAAAATCAGAATTTTGAGCTGTGAGAAAAGAGGCAGAAACAGAAGTGAATGTGTGGTAGGTAGTGTGTGTGTTTGTGTAAAAGATGTTGAACGGAACAATAGTAAATCAAAGGAGTGTTAATGTAGACTTTAAAATCTTTCATCAAAATGCTAATGAAGAGGAATATAAAGCAGTTCGGTTACGGCTCCCTGTACGCAGGTCCAACACAAACTTTTTAAGATGTGCTGCACTATGTAGATTTATTTATGTACTCTGGAAAAAAGGATTTAAGATGCGATGAGATGCCTTCATCAAGTGAAGAATACAATGAAACTGCAGATGTGTCACAGCAGAATAAATAGAGAATTACTTTTTCTGTTTAGTTTTCAAATGGAAAACATGTTTCTACTTGTACATGATCTGCAGCACTTAAACAATTGACTGATGGTCATTATTAGGAAAAAAGAGCCAAATGTGATGTTGAATTCACTTCTTTGGCTTCAGTTTGATTGAATATCTGAGACACCTGATCTGTGTATAACCAAAAAGATCCCAAAAGACAAGAGTAGCTCCCAAAAGTATGTTCACCCGTGTCGAAATGTTTCCATTTTTAAATTTTTATGATTTAAAAAAGAATAAAACAAGTTTATTGGAGGAAATAAATATAAATAATTTAAAGATGCAAACACCTGGTTGCAATACACATCCTGAAACTAATACTTTCTTGAACCTCATATAATTTAATTTTAGCATTCAAATAGCTTCACTCCAGATGGATAATCAGATTGAACTAAAATAAATTTACTATCCTTTGTGTGATTTTCTTTCCTTTATTGCTTCATTTTAGCTCAACAGAGAAGTTAATGTCATGGGACAGTAAGACATGTCATGTAATACTTATTTAAGGCAATAATTGTAAAATATTTGAAACAACAAAGAAGCACAAAAACTGGATATTTCTTAAAATACAACAAAAAGGTGAAATCTAAACTGGTCAGAAATTGTATAAGAAATTATTGGTTATGTTCTGATTGTGACAACAGTCTGCTGTGTCTCCATGTGTTGGAACTATGTTGTCTTTTTTGCACAGTGAATTATTTTCTTTAAATAAAACATCAACACCTGATTTAAAACAACCAAACTTTGTGAGAGATTGACAAATGAACACAAAAGAGTTTAGATTTGATAATTCTTTGCAAGCTGCAGTGGGTAAATATTGTCGGGTTACGAGACGCTCATTCACTCCTACCTAAGGAGACTGACGGCTGAATTTTAATCAACAGGCTAAACAAAAAAGTGTTACATTGCTGATGTAAACACTTAATGCATCTTTCTCAACTTTTTATTTTTCATTCAACATGTTTCTACAGTTGGATTGCAGAGCATTATTACACTATAATGTGGAGAAGTTTAGACATTATTCATAAACGTCTTTGTTTTTTTATATCATCAAAGTGCGATAAAGTGACTTTTGAGAGTGATTTCATCTCATGCCTCAAAGGAAAATTATGCAAGTTTTGTATTTATTTGAATTTTTAAATCAGTCCATAAGGAATAAAAATGTAAAAACTAACAGCCTGAACACTGGCCAGGAAATGTAGCAGTGTGACATATGAGCACTTGGACAGAGATAGAAGTCCTGAGGTCTCAGGGGACAGTGGGCATCTGCTCTGGGAGCTTAGGGGACATGTAGGATCAACGTCCTGCTGTCAAAATGGAAAGGAGGAAAAGTAGAGAGAAAGAAAGAAAGACAAGGAGCTGAGAGGGAGAGAGGCAGACGAGATGAGCCACTCAACAAGAAGAGGGAAAGTGATGAGCAAACATTTCTGAAAGGATTTTCCAAAGAAAGGACAAACATCAGAGATATGAGAAGATTAGGAGGGAAAAGAGACAGTTTTATCAGATCTAGTCAGATTGATTGAGCAGAACAACAAATGCTCACCTGTAATCTCTCTCTTTTTCTCTGAACGCTCTTGCAGACTCAGTGCACTTTTATGTATCTAAAATGTGTTTTTAGCGCAGAGCTGGGGTTTGGCTCCTCACTGGACTCTCACAAACAACATGAGCCATCAGAGGGGGAAGTCAGCTGTTTTCTTCTCCACACGCGGAAATTTGAAAGCACAAATTGACCTGTGATCCTTTTATTCCACTGGGAGCTGCTTCATATAGGGGAAAAACAATTTACTCATGCCCAAGTGATGGCGCTTTGTTAGGCAACACAGCCCGGGGATGCAGAGACGAGGACCTGGGGTGCCGTTGTCTAGGTTATCCACTGTGAGCTGCTGTTCATGTTTCCTACCAAAACAGACACGGTCCATGACGAGAATGTGGTGACGTGAGCTGCAGATCATTTCTCCACCCCAAACAAACAAAGGGAGACGTGAAGAACTGTTATATGAATTCATAATTGAGCCCTTAAAGTTACAAGTTTTAATTGCTGAGAAGCAGAGCAGCTTTGACCAGGATGAGGTTATCAATCTATATATCACCAGTAATATTCATATTCATATTATTTTTAGATTTTGTCATTTTCTTATTTTTGTCTCAAACCCACATTATACTTTCACAAATTTAAATCATAAATTTATCTCATATTTTTTGTAGTTTCTGGCACCGTACTAAACCCCTTGGATGTTTTACTCTTTTTATTGCTTTTATAAGATCAACAATATTTGACTGTTTTAAGCAAAATAAAGAAGAAAAACATCAAACAAAATGTCATAGTGAAGACTGATTTTTGCAGAGTGACAATAAAAGATAGGTTGCATAAATGAGTGATTCAATATTCACTCCTTATTGGTTGTAGATGGACCTTTGACTGAAATCACAGTGTGGCGTCTCTGTGGAAACGTTTCAGTCAGGCTGCACATCTGGACACAGCAATTTTATTCCATTCTTCCATGAAAACCTGTTCAATCTCAGCTGCAATGCTTTTCATTTCAACTGTGAAGAGCTGGTTTCACATCCTTCCACAAATGCTACCTTTCCACATGTAAAACAGAAATGCTTCTTGGAAATAGTCAAAAGTAACAGCCTTGGGTTTTATGTTTACCAACTGCGTAGTAAAATTCAAGAAAGATACATGTTGATGATGGATTTATATGGTAAACGGAGAACTTTAACTTCTGCAAACTGTGGCAGGTCGGAAGATCAGTGGATATTGTAATGTGTGCTTTGCGTAATTCTTTGTATTTAATTAATTGAATAGAAAACATGTTTGGGAATTTCTGTTGTTGGTTTTCCTATAGACTGCAGGATTGAAAATTTAGGTAATGCTGATTGACCAGCAGCATGTTGAACATAAAGGAATCTGTTAAATGTCTGCAACGTTGTTTTTTTATATGGATGTTTGCCTTATTGATTCTTTTAATAATTCTGTAGTAAGCATGTCTAATTCAACAAAGAAAAGTTTAAAGCGAGAGAGGCAAAGTGAGCTAGATGGTTCTGACAGTACTTCAGTACTTCTCTACTTAAACTCTCATGTCTGCTTCATTTGTGTATTTATTTCTAACTAAAGACATTTTTTATGTATAAAGGGTCAGGAGGGACACCCATTCATCCGAGTAATCACTGCTCTGCATACACGGCTGCACTCTAACTGCCCAAGGTATAGAAAGCTGTAGCGTATGCAGCCACATATCCCACATTCAGCTCATTAGTGTGTGATCAGTGAGCATAGCAAAGACGAGGCCTTCTCTCTCTCACCATGTTGAGGCTCAGGTCAAAGCTGTGACTTTGAAAACCACTGACTTTGCTACTGCCTGCCTCACAGAATCAAAGAACAATCAATAAGGAGTCATTTAATTACAGCTTGTACAGTGGATGTCTTCTTCTTTGATCATAAAAAACTAAGATTTAGGATAAACCTGCCTGAAAGCTGTAATAATGTGATTCATCTCATCTGCAGGCCATGTCCATCTGACGGACTTCAACATCGCAGCCATTGTAAAAGACGACCTGAAGGCAACATCGATCGCTGGAACCAAACCATACATGGGTAAGATCAGAACGTTTCTCTCGAGTCTTCAAAGTTCAGTTGGATCTGGGCTGAATCAAACTCACTGAACAAACTAGTGAATCGATGCTGCAGTGAGGATTCCTCCCCTTTAGGTTTGAAACTCAGTTTGACTTGTTTGTTGTTGTGAGTAAAAAGACAAGTTTCTCTTAGAAAGATTTATAAATGCACTTATAAATCATCTTTGATATTGGGGAATAAATAAGACTCTCTTTTCTGTTTTAGAGGAAAAAAAATTGTCCAGAGCTGAAAAATATTTGCTCCCTTTGTAGTTTCACCTTTTTATTTTTTTTACACTTCCTAAATATTTCAGATTATTACATTTTAATGTACGGCAATAATAACTCAAGTAAAAACTAAAGAAAATTGTATTTATTTTATAACTTTTAACAGAAGGTTTTCATTTCAGTTTATGGTTTAAATCGATCAGGTAAATGCAGCAGCTCATTAAAATCCACCAGGACTAATTTGCTCTGGATTTGTAAAGGTGAAATTACTTATTGTATTGTATTAGTACATGATATTTCAGTATTTACATTTTTATTGGCTCTAGAAGAAAACTAATGAAAGGTTTTATAGTTATTAGACATTTTTGTATGTTTATAAAACAGACCTGTATAATTTGAAGCACTGCTGTCTCTAAAAAAAGAAAAAGTTTATCCCTTTAGGCACAGATGTGCTTCTCCTCACTGTGACTCCTAAATGCATCAGACGTCACTTTGATGTGGATTCAGCCTCTGTGAGATTAGATGGGAGTTAATAGGATTTCAGGGGGATATAAATGATGGGGTAGAACATTTATTTTTCTGTTTTTCAAGGTTTAAGGGGTTTTTTTTTTGCTCCAAAGAGTCTTTTCTTCTTTTTTTTTGTAAATTTGAAAAGTTGGAATCCTGTAAAGTGAGTGATTCTTCCTCAGATTGATATTAGAATCCTGTGTGATAAGCTTAAAGTGGAAGATCGAGCATGATGGCAACTGTGGTCAAAATATACACAGAAATCTTAAAATCAATTAACCTTCATCTCACAACAAAAAAAGACAAAAATCAGAGTTTTGATGTGAGTTGAACAAATATCAGTATAATCAGTTTGAGTTGCTCAATGTGTTAGTAATATGTGATATCACAGGACAAAGAAACCTATTTTTCCACTTCTGCATGGTGAAATGTGGTGGCAGCATCATGCTGCTGGGATTCTTACATTAACAAGAAGGGAAACTTCCTGAATAAAAAACAGTTGAGGTTTCAAAAGACTTTTCCGTGAGCATAATCCTGTCAAAGTAAAAGTTGTTTTTTTTTAAACAACAAAGCATTAACACAATGAAATGTATTAGTCAGCGTCTCTGCAGCATCATAAAAAACATGGGGGTTTGTTAGAGGAAGTGTGTGCAAACAAGCAGAACACAATTTAGCCCAGAATAGATGATTCTCTTCTATTAGAGGAAAAGAATAACCAACATTAGTCACTGCCTGACTGCACTGTCTGCTATGTGAAATATTTCAAACATTAGCAATCAGACTTGAAGTGTGTTTGATCGTCTCTCCTGTCAAAAAGGATGAAATTCATCATTTTATGCCCAGAACCAACAGGCCAGCAATGACCCTAAAGTCTCCACATGTGTTTTTAAGCCTAATGCGTCACCATGTGTGATCTAGTGCAGAATAAAACAGATTAGAACATGTATAAAGAAATTCATTGTGAAAGGGGGAACAAAATGTCTCATGCATTTTCAACAGTCAAAATTTTCAAGCTAAAATCTTTAAAAGCTGTCACTATGCCAAGCTAAATAACGTTCGATATCTTTCTGTAACATTTCTGTTTTTTGACAGAGTATTCAGCTAAGCCAAATACAATCTAAATAAATTAAAAATGTCTCAAAGTCCTGTTTTTTCATATGTTAAATAACCTGTAATGTGTGTTTTATTCTGTTCAGCTCCTGAGCTGTTCCAGAGCTTCGAAGGATCCCACCCTGGATACTCCTTCTCTGTTGACTGGTGGTCTCTGGGGATTGCAGCCTATGAGCTACTGAGAGGACAGGTAACAAACACAATGTGTCTCAAATGGCTGACCTCTGTGTGACCTTGGACCTGTCTGTAGTCAGTAATACATACGATTCTTGGAAGGAGGTGCTTAACTTATCAGTAATCAGCTTTTCACAAAGTTAAGGGAGGTCAATCATTTAAAAAATCAATTTTTTGCATAAAATGTCTCTGTTCCATCATGGATGGGAAATGACCTTTCACTTATTTTCCATTTGTTCTATTTTAGCATATAATTTAAAAAAACTGGAACTCTCTCAACACTTTAAATGGCAATCAAGGCTGACCTAAAGATGTAGAGAAGTGTTTTTTCTCCTGGTCTAACCAAACTATTTGTCAGATATGCATTATTTTTCCTTTTTTTGATCTGAAGCATCTTACCCACTGTACAGACTGCAAGAACTTTTGTCTGTTATTGACTTTAAATATGCTAAAATCATTTATTTGACATATACTGTAGCTAAAACATTTAAAAAGGCAACTTGAGTCCAGAGTAATTGATCTTACTGGACACAATATCTTACCTACTATTTCAAAATATTAGTTAATATGTATGTAAAATAAATATTAGAGCAGAGCAAAGTGCTTCCAGTGACAAACTGAAATGTTTACTGTACCTTCTTGACCTCTAAATGGGTCGACAGCCTCGTCAGATTATATTAATATTAATTTATTAATAAACATAATTTCTTATACAAACAATAAGTTTCTCTCTCTGCATTTTTGATTAAATCATTTTTGTTCTTGACTCAGTGAAGTTACACTTTGTAATTTTATTCAGACTTTATCATTATTACACAAATAAAAGTATCTTGTCATAAAAGTACTTTTTTTTCAAAACGTTATTGAAGTAAATGTAACTATTTACTCTGTAAGGAGCTACTTTTAGTCTTCAGGTCCTGGTATGTGTGAGGAAATGCCACAGACTATAAAGAGATATTTCTTGTGGCACGTTAAGGAACACGGGAGGATCTTCTTGAACAAGATCCTTCAGAGAAACAGGGCCGTTTTAATCAAAATGAACAGGCTGTGAGGGCAGCTATTTTCACAAGACTTTAAATCTTATCACAACTTCTACTTAAGCTCTCTTTCTTAAGCTGCTCTGCCACATTGCACCACATTAATGCCTCGCTTTATTTCACCTTTGCCTGACCATTAGCTGCAATGTGCTGAGCTCTGCAGAGGAACAAATCAATTCTTGTCAATTTGTTTTATTTCTTCCAACCTCCTGAACTGTTTTAACTGCAGAGTTGAATTAGAATAATGGGAACTGGAATGTTAGGACTGTCATTTGTTCAGTTACAGGTAAATAAAGTGGGGAGGCATCGTGACACCTGGGGTATTAAATTATGACACAGAAAAATACGAAACGTATCCATTTAGTCTTGCACTGTCTTTTCATCTCTCCATCTTGAATCACTTTGTTTCATCCAAAGACAAAACTTCATCCCTTATTCCCCTTGTCCTCAATGCTGTCATTTGTCTTTATCAGAGCAGAAAATGAGACCATAAAAGGTGTGAGCAAGGGGAATATCTCTTCTCTTCTCCTCCCATCTCCACTCTTTGTTGCTATTTCAGAGACCATATGTGATGAGATCCAACACACCATCTAATGAGATTCTACAAATGTTCCACAAAGTCCATCCAACTTACCCAGCAGCCTGGTCTCTGGAAATGAAGTCTCTTCTCAGAAAGGTACATTTCTATTAATGTGTCTACAAGGTTATTAAGATCAGATTAGAGTAATATCAGCATGAGTTGGTTAAAACAGGAGGAGACTTGTTATGGTTTGGTCACATGAGGGCAGTATTAGATTGTGCATAGAGCATTTCAGCCTAACCTGCATCCAAAGATGCCTAGTCATAGAGGAAAATATGATGAAGTTAAAAGTTACTAACTCCACCCTGAAGCAGAACAGATTGAATAGTTTGGTTTCAATACATTTACATATGTATACATACAGTTCTGGAAAAAAATCAAGAGACCACTTAAAGTCTGTTTCTCAGCGTTTACTTTTTGTTTGAGTAAAATGAATATTGTTCTTTTAATCAATGAACTACTGACAACATGTCTCTGAAATTCCAAGCAAAACTGTAGCATTTATTTTCAGATAATAAGAAATGTTGAAAGCAATGAAGAAGATTCAGTGCTTTCAGATATCAAAGAATCCAAATAAGAAAAGGTCATATTCATCTAGAAACAACAACACTAATGTTTTAACTCAAGAAGAGTTCAGAAATCCATATTTGGTGGATTAACCATCAGGCTTTCAATGGGGTTGAGTGCAGGAGTCACTCTGTAAACTTCAATACATATAAACTGTTCAAAAAGTAGTTTGCTATGAGCAGCAGACATTCTTCATAGAGCAGACAGGTCATGTTTCACAGAGTACAACATCACAGCTTGTACTCCTGTGAGATGGGTAGATGCTCTGCACAATAATAACTTTTAATGTTCATAGTCTCTAAAATGTTCTCGTCATTGAGATGCATTTAAAAAACTGAAGGACTTTCTCTTGTTTGATCATCTTTTCTTGCCAGCAATTCACTGCAGTCTAACTGTTGCATTGCTTCGTGCTCAGACTCCTCTGAGCTCATTGGCATTCCTGTTGCATGCGAAAGTGTGTGTGTGTGTGTGTGTGTGTGTGTGTGTGTGTGTGTGTGTGTGTGCGTGCGTGCGTGCGTGCGTGCGTGCGTGCGTGCGTGCGTGCGTGCGTGCGTGCGTGTGTGTGTGTGTGTGTGTGTGCAAGGGGGAGGAAAAGAGCGGAGAGCAGGGAAAGTGAGAATGAAAAGAAAATTCCATGCTCAATACATTTGTCCTTCATCTTCCAGGCCACTGTTTTCTCTGCACTATCATTTGCTACCTGAATGCATTTCATTTCATTTTCCTCTCTTTCTGTTCCTCCTTGTTTTGGAATCTGTCTCCTTCTCCTTCCAGCCTGCCTGACTTCTGAATGGTGTCTTCTTCACGTCAGTTTTCTGCCTCATCCTTCAGGCGAAGCACATCCTCCTGTCAGTGTCTCACTGAGACTCTGATCCCAACTCGTACACAATCATTCTGACTAAAATCTTTTTCTCTGCTTCAGTTGCTGTGCATAGACGTCCAGAAGCGCATATCGTGTCTCGCAGAGCTCCAAGATCTGGATTACATGTCTGACGTCAACTGGGATGCAGTTCTCAACAAACAGCTTCCTCCAGGCTTTATTCCTAATGTGAGGACAAAAAAACCGCGTGAAAATATGAAGACTGACTGACTCTTTGTATTAGACAACAAGATATTCATACAAATGCTGTTGAATTTGTATTCTACTATTCTAATACCAGGATAATTATATTATGACTACATCAATCTTCTCTTGTACTTTTACTTATGCAGTGCCTTAAAAAGTTTTTGTTTCGTTTTTTTGTTTGTTTGTTTGTTTTGTGTTCAACATTTCAGGTCATCAAATAATTTTCAATACTGGACAAAAATGACCTTCATAAATACAAACTACTGTTTTTAAAATCCCATGGTAGAATTTTGACCCACTGGTTTTTGCAGATTTTTTTTTATATTCTCTCATATTGCAGAGTTTTTAGGAATCAATTTCTAGTTTCAAATCATACTGCAGTAAATCATTTAGATTCATGTCCAGACTTTTACTAATTCCAATCCAGACTTTCATTTTTATTGTTTTTTGATTTTTTTTACCCCTTCAGAGGTTGATTTACTGATGTGCTTTGGATTTTTTTCCTGCTGTATATCCCTCGTATGATGAGGTTTAATGTCACAAACTGTTGCCCAGGTTTTCTCCGTGTGGGATTTTCTGCTAAAGATCAGAATTGAGGGTTTCAGTAATTGTGGCAAGTCGTCCTGGTCCTGAATTAGCAGAAAAAAAACATCATACTTCAACCTCTATGTTCGCTGCCATGATGACGTTCATCTTTAAATGCTGTGCTGCTTTTACATATATAGTAGGATAAGAACCTTCTAGAAGAAGATCTTAAATGTCTTAAGGATCATCAAAACCTTTTCTCAAAATTATGTGTTGGATGACAGTGTTCTGTTAATCAGTAGTTGTTCCTGACTGGGATGCATTTTTTCCTCAATTCGTTTTGTCTTTTTGTAAATGTACATCGTAAATGTTGGCATTATCTGAGGCAAGTAAGACCTGTAAGACTTTAGATGTTGTTTTAGTTCCTCTTTGACCTCCTGGATGAGTAATCAAATCACTATTGGAGTAATTTTCTTCAGTCAGTTTACTCCTTTAAAGGTTAATCTGTTCCATGTTTGCTCCATTTGTGGAAACTATTTCTCACTGCGGTTCACCAGAAGCCCATTAGGAAGGACTTTGTAGCCTTTTCCTGACAAATAAATGTCAAACATGTGGCCAGTCAATTAATATCTAATTACCAAAGCCAGCAATGCTACTATATTTACACATAGGGGGATGTTGGTTTTTTCCCTCAATAAATCTTAATTTTAAAACTGTTTTCTGAAATCTGGCAGCTAGATGCTTCATGGCTGGTTTTAATGGCAGCTGGATTTATTTAGGCAGATTGTAGCTAAAGGTTTGTAATGAAGTCCAACAATAAATATGACTTCAATAAAAAAGTCTTTAATAAGGAGTAACTCCTTTGAATGTTTTCATACATTGTGACAAAGTAGCGCAGCTGTGTAGTTGTTGTCTGCAGGTCCATAGAATTTAAAACCACTGACGGATCAATTTCAAAGTGACTCTTTTTCTAATTATATTCCTATTTCTTATTCTGAGTTTTTTAGCCATCATTAATATTTTATAATAGATAGGAAGCATAAAAAAAGGAAAAGTCCAATGAAAAATTTAATCTGCACATTAATTTAACTCATCAAACAACCAAAGGTTTGGAAAAATCTGAACGATTAAGTTTTTTTCCACTAGTTTTATGTAAACCTGTAACGTCTAACATGGAAACTTCTATCAATCTCCTTGAATGTCTTTTTGTTTGTTTTTAAAGAGACGGAGACTAAACTGTGACCCCACCTTTGAGCTGGAGGAAATGATCCTGGAGTCCAAACCACTTCATAAGAAGAAGAAAAGACTCGCTAGGAAGACCAGGGAACAGGGATCCGACGGATCCCCGCAGGTAAACGTGTTCTGATGGAGTCCGTTGTCCAGAATTAATCCAAACCACTGGACACACTTTGGTCTGACTTCTTATTTTCCAACATTTGCTGATATTTGTTTATTTCTATCAATCAAAGATTATACTGTCTATAAATATCTGCTGTGTTTGTGCAACGCTTTAACATATCCATTTACCAAAGGCCTGTGGGGCCAATTATGAAGGATGGAACTTAAGTCAGAAACAAAAGAAAGAGAGTGTGTGTGTGTTGACTGTGTGTGAAGAGCAAGCGAGATGCTGGCTGAAGCCTGGTGGATCAATACGGAATAAAAAAGTTGCCCTTATGCCAGTCCCAGCATGCTTTTTGCACATTGCCCTGCAGCTGCTCTATATTCTGTCTAGATCTCTCGTTTCTTCTCATCTTCATCGTCTTCCTTTCTTCCTTTGTTCTTTCATTGTCTTGAGACTCTCTTAACAATTCTGTCAACTATTGGCCCCTTGTGCTTTTCAGTTCCAGTAAGTGTTTGTTCCTCGTGTTTCTTTCATTTCCGAAACTAATGTGCTGTGTGAAACTTCAACATTTTTATTATGCTACATATGCGCTGCTTATGTTGCCTCACCTAATTGACAAAAAGAGAATTCAGACGTTTTGCTGTCATTTCACAAAATGACACATTTTTACCTTTTCTAAAAATTTACTTTCCACATATGGTTAAAATAAATGTCAAGCTTTTTACCGTATCATTTGTTTTCAGTGCATTTTTTCTGTCCACCTTGAATTTTCCAGCTTGTTTTGTTCATTTATTTGACATGAATTTATTACACAAAACAGTATAAATAAGACTAATTGTCATAAATGGGGTTGAGGTGGTGGTGAGGATTGACGCAGAGACCCAGGTTGTAAAGGAAATGATAATGGACTTCATGAAGAAGCTCACTGAGTCCGATACAGGCAGAGAACATAACACACAGCTAGTTAGCAGTAGCAACTGATGTACTGTAGACTAGGCAGACCAGGACTTCTCAGTACCACTGGAGAGTCGACACACAACAACTGACATACGTTAGACAAGGACCTGACAAGAGACAAAGACAACAGGTGGGTTTAAATACACAGGGAGGGTAATCAGGTAACTAGACACACCTGGGGAGGAATCAACAGACAGAGACTCACAGGAAGGAAACTGAACACAGAAAACCCTAAAAATAAATACACAGAAACACGGATCAGGACACTAATATCCATGAAATAATTCCAGCAGTGAGAACTAATCTTTATAACTTCAGACAAAACACTGTAAGCCCAAATGCTAAATCTCAGCAGAATGTCCCTGTTGGGCTTCCATCCAGCAGACCACTCCAGCATTGTCACACTAAGAGGACAGTTTAATCCAGTATTTGTAGCTTTTAGCCTCTAAATTGTCTGTTTAAAAGCATCTGTGTCAAAAGAGTGAAAAACAAGTAGGGAGTCATCAGCACTTAGGCTTATATTTGGTTTTTAAGCAGGGCCAGTGTTTTTTTTTTGGTTTTACTGCTCTATCTCGTCAGTCTATAATAAATATTAAGGTAACATCCTTCTTCTGGTGGGTCCTTAATTATGAGAGAGATACAAAAAGCACAGTTCAGTCAGCTACAACATAAGCTTTGGTTAACATAGCACGAAAAGACACTTGTTTTGGAGAAACGATGCACATTTGGACAATTTGTCACAATAAAAACTGTGTTTAAGTTTTGTGAGAAATGTAATTTCTTTTGAATGTTAGGCTTTAACATGCTTAAGGAGTATTTTAGTCAGACACGTCTAGTTTCCCACTGCTGTTTGCAGACTTGCATGCAGGATGTTTATTGTTGTGGGAAGCTCCATATATTTACATTTATATATTTATTATATCTCCTTATACCAATAACAGTTGCAGCTGAAGCCTTTGCTGCAGTTTCACATCTGCTATCTATGAATACCACTGTATCAAAAACCTGACTAAAGGCAGGTTTCAAGCTAACAAATGGCTGTGCAGATGTTGAACATTAAGTCTAGTCATGTCTGTAAAGTATGAGCCTGTCATGTTCTCTCTGTATCACATCTTGTTTTGCCACATGTGCTGTTATTCCTATTTGTTGATTTTCTTTTGCTTCTTTTGTTTGTTTCTGTGTCCTTTCTGCCATTCACATCACAAGGCCATCAGGCTCTTTTTGTTCTGTCACATTTTGGGTCCCATGAAATTATTTTCTTTCTGATAGCAGGTGTAGCTCTCTGAAAAACACATTTGTCTGTTTATCCAGTGATTCTTCTTTGTACATTTTTTTCTCTTTGTTGCTTTTCTATGTAAGATTATTATAAAATTCCCTCACTAGTCCTTTTGGCTCTTTTCTTCCTTTTTAACCTCCTTCTCCTCTTCCTATCTTTGTAATCATTTAGCTTTTATTTGCTGAAGGTTTTTCTCATACCTGTCCTCTTTTCATTGTTGGACTTAAACCCTTGGTTAGAGGATTGACCTGGTTAAAATGAGCTTAAACAGAAAGTAGTTGCTTGCACAAGTGGGACTCCATGTTTGATCATTTAAATGAGGATAGGACCAGACTTCCTTAGATACACTAATAATCTACGCTTAGTAAATTCTATAAAGTTCAGACCTTTTTCAAATCCTCAGATGGCAACTTTGGCATTTCTTAAAGGTTAATTATCTAAATAACATTTAATGATATTCCGGATTCTATTAAGAAAAATGTCTTTTTCCTTTCATGTTTCTGTCTGGGATCATGTCTCTGTCACGTTCACTTGGAGTAAAGTGAGTCAGCGTTTATATATTTTTATGATCTCTTTCCTCTCTGCCTCTTTGAGAGCATGAAAACACCTGTCTGCTAGTCTTGGTGCTACATTAGTGTCTGGGTCTGGTGCTGCCTGTTCTCACATGATGGAGTGAGTGGAACATGTTACAGAAAAGCAGGTGGAAACATACGTGTCCTTCAAAGATACAAGACCTGCCTATAAAACTTACACATCTTTTGTCAAGCTAAATAACTTTCTTAATAATTAATGTCCCCGGAAGGCAATTTGTTGTCCTAGTTTAAATTTATTTCATAAAATCATCTAAAAGGAAAATTATTAGATTGGTAGGTATAAAGTGACAAAATGTGAATTAGTTTAAGAGATATGAATGTTTTGCAAAGCGACTGTCATCGTCACAAAGGAGCAAGGAATAATATAAACTGTACAGTACAGTGAAATATAAAAACAAAATCAAAGGAAGAATTAATCAACCAGTTATTACTAAACCTAATTCTCATAACTAATGGGGTTTTTCCTTTGACATAGTTGCCATTATTGATTTGCTTAGTTATTCTGCTTTTATCTGTTGTTCCCAGAACGGACAGCTGCAGCAGCGTTTGGACAACGTCCAGAGGGACTTCATTGTCTTCAACAGAGAAAAGTAAGGAAGCTTCCAGACCAAAACTACCTCCTCTGGTCAAAGAAATCACACAAGCAGCATTTACTCTGAAAATATATTACTGGTAAATAATTAAATACATTTGAGACCAAGGGTAAAGATTCAAATTCTACAATTTGTAGACTTGGGTGAAGCATATAAAATTAAATGAAAAGTGTTCCTTGGTGGCAGATAAAACCATACAGGTTGCTGTGAAAGAAAAGTAAAGCAGATTTCATGGTATGTTTGTGGGTGTAGGATGAAGGCAAAAACACAGCAACTGGTATCAACAGGAGCCTTCATGTTGGCTGTGAGGTGGAGGAAAAGCAGTGCAGACAAAAAAATAACATTTTTACTGGCTCTTTCTAACTATATAAATGTGGAAGGCAAATTAGAAAACTTCAAAGTATTGACAAAAAGGTGGACTTGAGCAAATTCTTCATTCTTTCTGCTTTTATAAATTTCACCCTCCAAAAAACAACAACTTTGGATTCACGTATTATTGTAGTGATTGAAACAAGAAAGACCAAACAATAAGGTTACATTAACCAACACAATGTTTTCCATTAACTGTAACTTTCTCATTGAAAAAAAACGCTAATAAAAATATAAAATCAGCATAAAAATTATTAAAAACATTAGGGATTTGCAACTTTGATGGAAAATCAAATATTTAAAACAACTTAGTGATGAATTCTTAAATTACCAACTAAAAATCATATCACATGAACACATGAATGCATTTTAGAGATATGCAGCTGTGGGGTGGAACTATGATGAATAAATAGGCTCATTAAAATGTGACATGAGTGAAAAATCATCTGCTCAACATTAGATTTTTGTTCTCAACAGGTCAAGGAAAGTCGTAGTGGATTCTTCTGAACTATCCACAAGCGAGAAGAACAAGGCAATAGAGGATGGACAGAACAACAACGTTGAACCAGCTGCCTACTTATCAGGATAGGCTTCCTGCTCCCAGATCCCCACCTCATCACTTGCACTTGCCTCCAGCTTGCAGTTCAGCAACTTACAAGCAAAACCTGTCGTTCTGTCAGCACATGCCCTCCCACCTGGTCCTCTATGTTCCTGCACTCCTTCATAGTCTGTAAAACCTCAACAACAGCACTGTGCACACTTGTTTCACACCATTAGACCTAAAAAGCAGCTAGGCGTCAAAAGACGGTGTCCCTGGGAGGCAGCCATGTCAGAGACTGACTGACGGACTGCTTTGCTGTCACCAAACGGATGGACTCCCAGCAGAGTCTCGTATCATTTTCCCTCCCGTCACCCTGGTGCTCTTATGTCTCCTCAGCCTCGGTTCTGAGCAGAGAGCTGTAGCAAGAAGCCAGATCATTTCCAAAACCAAGACAACAGAGCACCTCCACCTGAATGTACTGACACGGGTTTTATTATGAGAGGTTTTCTAGGTAACTGTGGTCATTTAATTAGAATATTGCAGTTGGTAGTGCTACATAATAAGAGCTGTAATTTCACAGAAGGTAAAGGTTATTTTTATGGAAGGAAGACATTTCTTTCTGAAAATGAACCAAAACTTACCAGGTACTTTCCATATAAAATAGTTTTTTTTCTGTAGCTTTTTTTGGTACCTTCGCTGAAGATTTTACAGAATTTATCAGAAACTTTCTGGAACATACTAGTAATTTCATGAAACTCAAAGATATATGTGAAACTCTAGTGAGTTCTGAATGGTAACCTCTAAGTTTAGGAACATATCCTCTAAATTAAAGTAGCTGATAAGTTCAGAAGAAAAACTTGTAATTTTCAGATTTTATCTGATGCAGCACATTGAGAAACTATTCACCCCTCGTGGCATTTCTTGTGTTTTCTAGCTCACAACCTGGAAAAAGGGGATTATTTTAGGATTTACATCTTTTCATTTAAAGAACATGTAACTTTCAACATTTAATTTTATTGTGAAACAAACACATTACATCTGCAAGTCACACTGGATAAATCTGTAAGAGCTCGCCTTGTCTTGCCTCTGGGATTGTTGACCATTCCTCAAGATAAACCTTCTGATTAGACTTTGTCAATACATTTAAAATCCCCATTAAACCCTTTGAGTGGTGCTTCAGCTGTATGTTTTGGGTCATTGTCTTTTGAAAGGTGAACCTCCGTCCCTGTTACGACCCGGCTCAGCCAGGGGAAACCGGAGTAACATTAAAGAAACCTAGGTGGTAAGGTTTTAACAATTTAGGGTTTATTGTTTGGGTTTTACAAAATAATAACAGGTAAAAATTAATAATCAAAATGTAGGGACTTGCAACAAAAATGGACTAAATAAAACAAAATCCACAAAACAATCAGAGTTGTAAATAAAGATCTTAACCAAACAAAAATGGAGTTTCGGTACATGGTAAACAAAAACAAACTACAAATCTCTAACAGAGATACGAAGGTCCCCCACAGGGACAAGACAAGTTTACAAGAGCTAGCAAACGCTAACAAAGCTATCAGAGCTAGTAAAATAAATTTACAGCAGTCAACACAAACACCCAACAAGTGGCAAGCTGTCCAAACAGAGAATCAGCAGCACCTTCTCCCAGGAAGTCCTTGGTTTTTAAAGGGGAGGCCTCTTCAGGGATTGGTGGAGCTGGCAATTGGTGAGCCAATCGCTGGAGGCCTCAGGGAGTGGCACAGGAAGGACAAGGCTGCATCCACTTCCAACTGGAGTCAACTTGATTAGAAGCTGGGGATACACAAAAAAAAGGAAAAGAAAACATACACAAGGCCACTGGCCGCAACAGGCCCAGTCTCACATCGCTGACAGACTGAAGCAGGTTTTACTTCAGAATATTCCTGTTTAGCTCCATTCATTTTCCTCTCTGTCTGTGTTGATTATGAGCCAGACATAATGGTTTCCTTGGTGACTGAAACGTGACGTTTTATTTCTTTGCTCTTTGAAGTTGGTCATATAAACAGATACTCCAGTCTCTGCTTAACACAAAAAGTATCAAGATTGGTGAATAGTTTTACTGCAGATTCAGGAAAGAACATGTTATGTCTTGCAATGTAACCTAGAGGCTTTGAAAAACGATCTAATAAGTACCTATGAGTAATCTAGGTACTTGTCAGATAGTTTTCCAGAAAGTGCCAGATACATTCTGGAAAGAGTCTGGTAAGTTTTGGAAGGTGACATCCAAGTCCCAGGATAGTAATGTGTTAGTTCCAGGAAATATTCAGTTCGGTGGAATAATCTCTGCATTCCAGAGAGCAACCTGGAAGATCTGCAAAATCATGAGCTGTGATGTAGCCCCACCAACTTTAAAGTGATTCTTCATCCTGTGTATGAAAGCCTTAGGAGCTGAGCCTGAAACATTTAATGATAATAAACCATTGCATAGAAAATGTTTTCCTCTACGATCATGTAACTTTGGATACAAGCATGGCAGAAGTAGCATTATTAAACTGCTAGTCTTATTAGACAAAACCAAGCTTTGATTTTAGTGATGTAAGAATGATTCGAACTGAACTGGAGGCTTGAAAATGAATGGCTTGCTTTTTCAGGGCAATATTTAAATGGATTAGTGATCCTGACGCTTAGCTTGGCTAGTTAAGCTAACAGTGATGATAGGTTTTTAACATTTAGTGTCATGCAGCATTTCAGACCACCAGAGAAAAAAGTAACATTTTTGTGATTTACTCACAGTCGATGTTTTTAGTTCTAGAAAAATGTGTTTGTGGAATCAAACAAGGAGATAAAACATGGTTTAATCTTGAGGGAAACCATCAAACTAAATGTTACCATAATTGATCACCATTGACCAAAAGAATAAAAAAATGACCTACTAGGGAAGCGAAGGGAAAACAATTATTGTTTTCTTTTTTTCACATGTTTTCATTATTGGTAGCATTTATGCAACTAATGCTGTGAATGAATAAATCTTAGGGATGGACAGATGAATTTTATCAGTTAGCATCTGCACTATCTGCCAGATGTGTGTTGATGCATTTCCTCTTTTGAATTGATTTTAATCAGTTATGTATCATTTAAAATGCTTATTGTTTGTACGATATTCAGATCCAGGATTCTGCGCCTGGCACACATGAGGCAACACAACATTGTCTAGTTATTAGAATAAACATTTCTCATCAGTTCATCCCCTCAAAATATTTGCCTGCTTGCACAAAGAGGGATGCCTTATAGATATCACACTAAGCTAACTCCTGTATGTAAAAGTGATGAAACCCCCACCTACTATAGAGCTACTAAATGAAAATATAAATTTTAGTGACGACTCATTGCTCCACTGACTCTGCTGTTATCCAGCTGCAATGTGAGTCGGTCCTTTCAATCTTCTTTATTATTCTTTATCAACTTTAAAATAAATTTAGTTACTTAAATTCGTTAGTAATGGCACTTTTCTATTTAAGATTGGTACAATGTTNTGTTCTTGTTGTTCTTGTTAAGGTAACTACAGATCTAAAGATGGAATAGCTAAAGGATTAGTCTTAGCCTATTTTACTGTGTAAATAATATTTGGGGAATAATTATTCAAACTTGTAAATTTAAAGTAGTATTTGATTACTAAAAAGTGTATTGAATAAAATGAGGGATATTCAAGCAAAATGATTTCTGACATTGACATTTGAATAACATTTACAAATAGTAATTATGCCTGAAAAATTAAATTAAAAGGGAGGAATCTTTATCTTAAGCATAATTCTAGTCTATTATTTGAAAGGAGAAATGTACAACTGTGAATTTTACCCTTGTTCTGTTGTCCTTCAGTTGTCACTGTGTATTTACTGTGAGCAATTGTGATGAAGTTTAAACCTTTAATGTGTGCCTTAAATAATATATTTCTTCTTTGGAAATGATACACATATGTTGTTTGCTTTGCTCTAGTGTGTTGAATTATTTTATTATTTGTTTCATCAAAGTGCAGGCTGCCCTCTAGTGTTGTTTGACTGATGTTACAACAAATGGCTCATATGTGGGGAGTCTTGGTTTGACTGCTGAGAATATTTCACAAAAGAAAAACATTTTAAATGAATAGTTAAGTAAAAAGTGCATTTACTTTCATGAGGCACCAAAAAGACTTCCTGTTTTGCTGCAGTTGCCGAGCTTTATGAGCTGTTCTCTCCCTCTTACACTCACCACTGTTTACGAGTTGAGCTAACTGCCCCCTGAGGTCATCTGGAGGGTACAGCCCATTCCTTCCTCCACTGCAGACTTAGCTGAGGCAGCACTTTCCACAATATTGGCTCAACTAAAGAGGGGATTTTCGGTTGATAAACGCTTCCACTTCTGTCTGGCACTGCTGCAGATAAGCAGGCAACCTCAGCATATAAATTAGGCATTAAGATGTTTAAAGTAAAATATGAGACACACATTTTGAAAAGAAATGTATTCTGAGATTCGCTGCCATATTCCTGATTAAATTCCTGACAAAATTTGATGTTCTTTCATCCATTTTCCATTTATGATCTTAACTTGAAACCGGAAGTTTACATACATCGATTTAAAAAAGAAACACGCACATATTTTTTCTCACTGCCTCAAGTTAAATCAGACCAAATTTCCTTAGTTTTAGTTTAGTTAGATTTACGTAAATTAATTTCTGTTTGCTTGAGTGTGGCGGAGTCTAATAAAATTCTAATTTTGAAGACATTAATAAATACATTTGCGACATATTGTCTCATTATTGTGGCATTTTGCAAGTAGAAATAATTGCGGTAAATCTTACCTAAAACGAGAGAAGATTGGTCTGATTTTTAAGTTCAGACAGTGAGGAAAATAATTGTATGATTTACTTCACTGAGTGTATTTAAACTTCTGCTTAACTTTATGTGAAACGCTACATTCATTCTAATGTCTAATGTTCAAGGCATGAATGGGATGTTTGTGATCTGTT
Organism: Micropoecilia bifurca; assembly: GCA_903067075.1. NCBI lineage: Eukaryota > Metazoa > Chordata > Actinopteri > Cyprinodontiformes > Poeciliidae > Micropoecilia > Micropoecilia bifurca. Next base: position 43,401 of record CAEGAF010101683.1, read on the forward strand.
TAAACTTTCTGTGAAAATAAATACAGGAGTAAAATGTAGAAGTGTGGAGTGCAATTACTATTCAAGTTTTTTCTTAATAGTAACGTGAAAACAATGGATTTTTTTCCAAATAAATTCATCCCATGAACAAATCCTGTAACCACATTTTATCCCAGTCTAACTCCATTCTGGATTGTTGTTTCTCTATGTAGAAAAATGATGGATCATGTAGACAAACCAAAAATAAATCAAATCTGTCATGTCATTTAGTTTGACAGTATGTTATTTTCTTAATATTTTATGTTATGGCCTGATTACATTGACCTTAAAGTAAACCAAAACAACTACAAGGAACATCCAGGGAAATAAATGAAATAAAGAGATAAAACCAGCTGCAACTCATGTTTATTCAGGAAACATTTCATACCAGCACACCTTTAAATGACCTGCCATCTCAGAGTTCTGACACAATAGTAAAAAAAAATTAAAAAGAAACATACCAGTAAAACAAATGTTGTCATCCTAACATAAATACAAAAAGACCCAAATGTCATCTCAGTCTTAGTGTGCAGAATAATAAGAGCATCTTGTTTCAATTGTCGCCAAATAAAGAGCAACTTAAGGAGAATGGATTCCCTGACGGCACCATCATCCTCTGCCTTATCGGAAAATAGGCTGGCTTATTTTCAGGCTGCTGCTGAATGTGTTGAGGATTTCATTAAAGGGTTAAGGTGGGTCATAAGTGAATGATGGTCTTCCACCTGAGACCCACGCTAGTTAAAAATAAAAAATAAAAATCAGTAAAGAGCAGTGATAAGAGAGCTATTTTTTACCCAGCAAGTTTAGAGTTTGTATTTTTTTGTTCCGTTGTTCTGTTTTGTAGAAATGGTCACAGCATCACAGAGGCAGCCGGTTTACTTGAAGCAAATGCAAAGGACTGTTTCTTGCCATGTTCTTTACGCAAGAAAATGAAGGAACGCAAGATAATAAAATCTGACAAACCTTTAGGGAATGAAGAATAATAAAAACACTTCTAATATTTCCTCTTTCTTTGTGTTTTCGCAAACACTGATCTTATTGTCTTTTTTAACATCAATACAGTACGTAATGAGGACGGTAAGTACAGGACCAGGTGGGAAAGGATCATGGATCACGTCGCCCATGTTAATGTGGCCCATGCAGCTCCATGTCCAGCAGCCCTCCTGTGTTTAGAGGAGATAAAAGTATTTGAATTGGTCCGGTAAACCCAAACAGGCTGCAACCACATCATTCACAAAGCTACATTACATCTACCATATGTACATTGCCAACTAGAGCTAATCAATGGTACTGCATGACAAAACAAGGCTATTGTGGGATCTATTGTTGAGTTTTGCTGACTATGGAGAAAGCGCGCTACTGAAAGGGGGTGATATTAAAAGCCAAGCAGGGTAAAAGGAGAATCCCTAGAAAATCAGTATCCATTTTCTTTTGAAAAACTTTATTTCTTTCTCAGGGTTAAATGTGATGATGTGACGTTTTCCTGCTACCAAAGCAGCATCAGAACATGACTGTTGGTTGGTATGAAGTATTCTGCACTGACATGAACTGAAGCTGACATTGTTCATGTTAAATGTGCTTTGTTGGTAACTTCTAACTGTTTCTGTTCTGTCCAGGAAAACGGATACAATTCTCATCTGAGCATAGTAGCAGTGTGACAGGTAAGGCATGAGGATTCAGTGTGTTACTCTTCAAATTTTGACTAACTCTGGTCCTCTGTCCCTCTTTCCCTCCCCTCCCTCATCCCCTCCCTCCTCTGTTCTTCTAGAAGTGTTGTCCTGCTGTTTAACTGAGAGATGTGATGTTGGACCGGCCACCAGGGGGCACTACAATGCGGCGACCAGGTGGCCTGATGGGCATGTCCTCTGGGGCCGGAGGACCTACACAGAAAGGGAGAGTTAAAACGTTACGTGACAAAGAAGAGGCAGTGATTGATGGTATGTTAAATATATATTTAAGTAAATTACCACAAGCTTTAGTAACTAGTTAGTCTCTTGCATTCAATTCAATAAAAAGAGAATATTAAAGACCCTAGGAGTCTAAAAGGTTAGGAAAAAAATTCTCTACACCCAATGTTCTGATGTTACAATTTGTGTTAAAGTGTGGTTGTAACATGACGGTATGTGAAAAAGTATATGAAATTATGACATCTCTGACAATGTTATTCTTTACATTCTCCACAAATCTGTAAATTAAACCTCTGAGGTGAAATTACACCGATTTAATAATATTTGATTCAAAGATCTGAGATGAGTAAAGCAGATTTATTCCAACTAGATTTTCAGTAAACACTAAACACTAAACAAATGGCCTGCAAAATCAAGAGTTGGCAAAGAGGACATATACTTTTATGACGTAATTATATATTTTGCAATTATACAGTACATGGTAATAGGGATTGAAATCATCCAATCTTGACATTGTGTTTTGGAAAATTTCTAGTTAATGAACCGAGAAAATACTTTGCAAAACTTTAACACACAAACATCAGTGATTAAATGGGTGAAACCAACTTAATTCACTAACTTACATAACCAGATGAATTTGTCAATTTGATTTATTTGCTTACCTAATCAAATCTGATTTAAACAATCAAGTCTGTGAATGATAAATACAGCATTTTACCAACATTTTGTAGCAGTGTGAATGGAGCTGCTGTGATTTATAAACTGACGCAGGCCTGCATAACCATTACAGTGTCACGAAACTGCAGCCAAAATCAGAATTTGGCAACCTCCTCTGGAAACCAGCGACACCATTTGTCAAACTGTTTAGATTTATGTGCTATTTAAAAGCTCTTTCTAAGTTGGCACAAAATAATTGTTACTGAAAGTATTTATTTCTCAGATTGTTTCCCTGGATATTTAAACTGTTACATTTTGCAGTATCAGTTCTATAGAAGCTACAAGATTCAGAGTCTGACATTGTAGTAGAGTTTCCAAAGGACGAGCCAAAGGCTGAATCGAATAATCTGCAAATACAACAATGGAAAGCAGAATGATGTCAAACCATGAGACACTGTGACAAATCAAGCAATCCTCTCCATCTCCTTCCAAACAAGTAAATCAACTCTGCAGGTGGTAGCTTCACAAAAACTAAAATAGAAGAGGAGTGGGACTCATTCTCAAAATATGCACACACACACATACACACACGCACACATGCTTACACAAGATCACGCAAACTGTTGCAAAACCTGGGAAACCAGGATCAGCCTCAGATATATGTAATCAAAGTTGGAATTCTTTCCAACAAATGTCACATTTCTCCAGCAAAGTCTCACTTGCTTGTAAAGACAAGCTATGCATTCAGCTAAACATCTTTCAAAGTGACTTATTACCTATAAAAAAAATACAAGATTTACTTTCTAAAGCTGAAATGATTTCTCATCTAATTAAATACCTTTCTATCTTTATTTTACCAGCTATTTTTCCAAGTCCAAAGATTGTCACTATTTGGCAGCTTGGATGAAACAATTACTAACATTTCTTGTCTCAATCTAAGTCTGTTCTGTGCTAACCTGACATATGGACACAATCATGCTGAAGCTCTGTATGATGGAACAGATGCCAAACAGTGATATTACTGTGACCTCACACATCAGACCGGCCTTTCTAACAGAACAGGTCAAGATGTTTGGAATGAAAAATCAATGTTTGAAGGAAAATGTATCCAGAATCACTTCAAATGCAGTTAGAGCATCAATCAGGGAAACTTCTCTTCACTGTAACTTACTCAGTTTGAGGAAGTTGTAGTTAAATTATGCTCATCTGATCTTACTAAATTTAATAAGCAGGCGCCAGGAAACAAAAGATATGTTGTGCTTTTACTCATTGGTCAGTTTCTGATGTACAAACAAGAGCAGAAGATGGCCTTTGGAAAGAGAAGTTGGGCCTGAACCTTTGCTTAAACTTTGCCAAAACATGAAGGCTGACATTTAGCATATTACCCAGAAGTCCTCAAACGCTCTAATTCCATGTTAAATAAATTAAATAATTAAGTAAATTAAACCTTAGTAGTCTTACTACTTACTTACAATCAGTACTATCAGGAACAAAAGACCCTGATCAGGAAATCCTTGTTTTAGTTTTTAGGATAGACTAAGACTCCATGTGAATAATTAATACAATGTCTAATAAATGGAAAAACAAAACCACAGTTTCAGTTTAGAAATTAATTGAACAAATAATGTAGGAGAACAAGATAATAAAAGTAATCATGAATGCCACTAATGCTTCAAATTACAGCTAACGTCAATATTAGGAGAAACTGAAGCGCATGAATTCTCTCTTGATATCAGTACAAAAACGGCAAAGCAAAGAAGAAAGAGCCCAGAGATGGTTTCTCCTTTAGGATGCGTTGGTATGTGGTTACCTGCTAGACTGAATCCGGACTGGTGCAGGTTTCTGAGCGGCTGCTTGGTGGGCGAGGTGCGTGCCGAGGCGGAGGGGGTGCCGCCGCGGGACATGGAGAATTCAGACACGGGTCCGTCGTACATTCCTCTGGGCACTGCCCTCAGCACGGCCAGCTGCAGGACAGACACGTGTTACACATGGACGACAAAAAGCCTGACCAACAGAAAGATTCACAACGGTTTCAACGGGTTTCAACGTCGGTGGACGTCTCTGACAAAATACGAATGTAGATTCACGGAGTCTCCTGGCAACCAGAGACTCACACAGATTAAATGGTTTTTTGAGCAGAAAAAACTAAACACACACAGAATGTATGTGTTCAAATGAAGTGAATGTAAATGAAAAAGCTATCATTTTGTACGTCTACCCGCCGGTGTGGTGACTCAGTGGAATCTTGGAAGTCTGTTAAAAGTTAAAATGAGACATCTGTGATCCATAAAGGCAAAACAGTAACTGCTACCAAGATAAACAGCACAATGTTACTGCAGCTCCATTTTCTCATCAACAGTCAGCTGCAAATTAGGAAACGTCTGCAAATGCGAATCCTCTGGCACAGTATGGGAGCAGAAAACAGGCACCGCTTGGCATTATTCAAATCAAGTTGTTTCAATCTTTATTTATTGGTATTGCTTTTCTTCCTTCAATTGGTTTCCAGCTAGTCAACAAAAAATATATAAATTTCACTTCACTGCTGAAACTGACAACAGAAGACTACTGCACACAATAAATATAAGCTGCCATAATATGTTTCTGGATGATTCAAGTGATTTACTAGTCAGCAAAACATTGTTCAATAAACTCCCTCTGAAGCACTCAATGTCCTCCTGGCCTTTCCTGTGATGAAAGTGAGTTTGCTAAAAAGCTTTTGGAAAACGGTCAGGAGAAACTCTAGACGTTACACCGAGAGCTCAGCTGGACACCAGTCGCTTGGTTTCCAGCTCCACTGGCCGACAGGCAGAGGTCTGGCTTCAAACCCAAAAATCACATCCTTTTTCAATCAGGGAACACAAACATGAGCAACACCAGCTTGTGCTGAGATCAACAATCTTCAGTGTGCAGTGTCTTCAGTGTCTTCAGTGTAAATGCAGGAAGAAGACTCAGCTCCTATCATGGAGGTGAAGTTAAAAGAAGAAGAAAAAGTCTAGAAGCATGTCGGCTGTTCATTCAGGCTTCGCTGCTCGTTTTGCTCGTTTGAATTCAGATTTTTGCAGATTTGGAAAGTTGTTTGGTAGAAAAACCTGTCAAGACTTCTACAGCTACTGCTTTTATTGTCCTAATGTAATCCACAATTTTCTGAGACAGAATTAGGTGTTTTATTATCTGTAAATAAAAGTCATAAAAAATTAATCAAGGCCGGAAATATAAATATAAAATATCCATTTAAAATATGAGTTTTATTTTCTTGAACCTATATTTATTTGTTCCTGACTTTAGGAAATTTGATTGAGTTGAGAAAAAAGAAAACTGACCAGGAGTCAACATCACAGAAAACAGAAGTTATGTCAGCTATAAATCATATTTTCTTTGCTTCTTTGTTTTGAGTTCCTCTTTCAGACACACATGGTTTGACTTTTCCTCCCCTGTTCTCCAGAACTAAATAATGACTGCTTAAGTAGGAAAGGATTAAATTATACCGTTTAACACTAAACACTAAATGCAGTTTTCCAAGAGAAATGTGAATAAACTATGACCAGAAATCACAAAATACAGTATTTTAAAGAATTGGTTGAGTAAATGTTAGTAAATGATGAGTGATTTTAGAAAGAGACAATTGTCTGTTCATCATTCCTGTTGTAAAGTTTTACCAGACCTGGAGGTGTAACATTACTTAATTTAATTACTGTCAGTAATGAACTAAGTTGTTGAGTTAAACTGCAAATTGTTGTAGATTANAGTAACTAAGTTATTCACCTGCTTCCTCGCTTTGATGCGCTTGTAGGCAAAGTCTGGGAAGGGGGAGCAGGGAATGAAGCGTCCCACTCCAGAGGTGACATGAAGGTTTCCGTCTTCCAGAACAATCTTTCCTTGGCATATGACCACCAGGGGGGCGCCGCGCAGCTCCGTGCCCTCAAACACGTTGTACTCAGCAGCCTGAACCACAAAGACAAGGAGGATTTTAGTGAGAAATTAGCTGTGAATTTATGGACACCTTTAAAAACATCGAGACATTCTGGGGGAACAAACTCTTCCTTTAAACCTTTACTGACTCTTCCTTCCAAAATATCACCTTGTTCCTTTAGCTACCTTTGTTAAGTTTGATGTTTATTATCGTTATTATTAGTTTTCACCCTTTGCTCCCTTTTTTCAGCCTTGTGTATTTTCTATCTCCTCCAGACTCTCCTTTCTCAGCGTGTCTCTGATCTCTGTTGCCTCCTCCTCCTGTTCCATTGTTCCATATTTCCTCCAGTTTTTTCCCCTCCTTTTATTTGCTGCTGTCCATATTCTGGCCAGAACAGGACATATCTAAGGCTCACTGCATGCCAAATATGATGTCATGACTNTTTTTATGTTAACTTAATTTGATGATCCAGTGAGATTAGAAGATCTAGCTGAAGAAAAAAATCCCTGGGTAAAATATGCACCATATTACTGATGTTCACCACAGAAGAGATTTTGGAACATGCATTTACACAACCCATTTTTTCAGTCGTTAGTCTGTCACAGCTGAGCCATTTTGGATTTACTGAGGCTCGACTTTACACTAAAAGCTGATCACGTGACAAGTTCAGTGTGAGTGGAATTAGTCATGAACATCCACTGAGACTTCATTTCCGTTCAGGGGAACTGAGAGCTGCCTGGAAGCTGTTCAAAAATGTGCTTTTCTCTCCCGAACATTCTCTCCTGCACACACAGATGTAGACGAATGTCACATAAAAAAGCTGGTCTTTTATCCAAATTTCTCATCCTCTGAAACCACAGATCTGATGTTTCTGTGTTTGGTTATTGTCATTTTTGTCTCTTCAAGAGTTCACATTTTTCAGGGAACTTGTTGAAATAAATCAGCTACACGGTTTGAACATACTCGCTTGAAAACACGATTAACTGAAAAGCAGGAGAAAAAAAGAAAACCAGAATCTGGATGGATCTATTTGTTTAGAACCTGGAACAAGAGCAAACACAGCTTCGACCTGTATACATACCGAGTTGTGAGTCTTGGCAGTGATAGTGCGAACAGCGTCTGTGTCCCAGATGACGAGGTCGGCGTCAGAACCCACGGCGATCCGACCCTTCCGGGGGTAAAGGTTCAGGATCTTAGCGGCGTTAGTGCTGGTCACGGCCACAAACATGTTCTCATCCATCTTCCCTGTAGTCTGAGTACAAAAAACCACAGACATGCAGATCACTGGTGCTGCCACGGACGAATCCAGGTCAATGCAGACCTTTGTAACTTTGGTCCATAGAGATAAATGCATATATTTAGATCTCATTGTTCTGCTTATAGACGTGTTGAAGAACAGAAAGTGGAACACAGATTCATGTGTTGCCTTCAACTGATAACTAGAACAGATTATATTTTTTATTAGCTCTCATTTTGTCCCTGTGATGTACTTTGTTTGTTCATGATGTTTTTATTATGTAAAACACTTTGAACTGTCTTGTCCTTTACAACAGTTAGCATCCAATTAGCATCTGATTCAGGGCCCGTTATTGATGGAAAACTATTTATAAAGTTCTCTAATGAGCTCAGAATATATTCCATCATCTCTAGTTTAAAATAGAACATGATCAAATCTGAACAGAATGTTTTTTGTAGATTAAAGTTTTTGTGGCGCCCAAATTTCTGTAGGTTTGATCGATCCGGGCCAGTAAAATCCACACGTGACTCACTGGAGGAAGAACACTAACTATTTGTTCTGTTGGTGAAAACACAAAAAATGAGTCAAACCAGGACGGAAATACTCTACACTAATTACTACAGAACAACAGAGCTGTTTAAAAAGAACTGTATCAATACAAAAGATAAAAATATAAATGAATGACATGTTTAAAATTTTATTTGTAAAAAAAAGTGTGCAGTGTGGGAACTATATATACAAAAACATAACACTGTGATCGTTAATATTCTCAAGGCATTGCTGTAATTTCATGAACATTGCATCATTGATGTCTAAGGAGCTGGATCTATAGTTTTGCCAATGGGAGTGACTGGTATTAGTTTTAAATAAGCTATAGGGAAGAGCTGCTGAGACAAGGAAACAGATTCACAGATATAAAAGCTTTTGGGTTCAGACTCATTTTGAAGCTTTGATTCAGAGCAGCTAACCCAGACAAGTGTCTACTCAAATTTTATAGCCTGCTTTTAATTCCAGAACAAAGCTAAACATGGCCATGATCCAGTCAAATCCTGATGCAGCGATAACAAGGACAAAAAGACACACAGAAAATGGATAGCAGCTTGTTTGGAATAGACCATTGAGGAATGCATTAAAGATGGATTGAGGATAGTAAAGAATGGTTTCAGATGTGGAGAACATTTAAAGCCAGAAACAACATTTCCTTATAAGACAACAATGAAAAAGGAGAGAAATGTACATTTTAAAGGTGAGGAGTATTTAACACCAAATGAAGTATATGAAATCTTGTCAGGCATAATTATAAAAGTTATCATATATCAACATTTGCATGTGCTATATTACATTTAATCTTTATTTTTCAAAGTTTAACCCCCCAGAACGTAGGCCTCACCACAGCCTTATCCCAGATGAGCACCATCCTCTCCTCCACGCCGTTGACGCCTTCTGGGATCTGGGTGAAGTCGTCCTTGCCGATGGCCTTCTGCGCCACGCTGAAGGTACAGTGAGCGCTGCCAGTCACACTGAGGTCTCCACTGGGGCAAAATGACAAATGATGGGGAAATATTACCAACATAGAGACCCCTGCTCTCAAAAGCAGGGCTTTGCAAACACAAGGAAATGTCATTACTTAGTTTAGCAGATTTAGTGAGCAGAGAGCCAAAGTTTTGCTCTTACAGAAAAAAAAATATGAGTAACATTTCCTGTTTCTGTAGAAGTCTTACAGCAACAGTTATAAACAAGTCAAAAACAATTCAGTTTTATTTAAAGGTAGAATATTCATAGAATATGTGAATTATAGCTGGAGTCAGAGCTACACCAAGCAAACATCCAGAACAAACAGGCAGAACATCAGAACCGTTCAGATTGGACTCTTTCTCAACACTCAGTATTTACTGTAAGCCATAAACACGAGCAGAAATAAACTCTTGAAATATTTGACTTTGCCTGTAGTTAATCTTTATATCATTCAAGGAAATAAATAATTGAAATAAATGAACATGTGTTGATATTTGAATTTTTTAAATGCACTTGTAAAGCAGTGCCATGCGCCTCACCTTGCCAGCAGAGTGTTCAGGTAGTCTGGAGTGGTGGGATCAGGGCTGAGAGGAGGGGATGTAACAAAAGAAGCAGCTTTGGCCCAGTTCTTGCTCCAGTAATGTGTCCCATCCGTCCCCAGACTGGCTGTGATTGGCTCCCCAAACACCACATTTCCTGGGAAGGAGATAACAGTGATTAAAATACTATGTCCACAGTCATGAGCAGCATAATCATATTCATTTACAGCATCTTAACTGAAAAAAATGTTTAATTTGTATAAGCTGTTTGTGTTTGTAGTGAGATTTTGGTGATGATGGAGGTTTAATTCCTGTCAGGGACTCATTGTTTCTCCTGTTTTTGTTTTCAGTTATTTGCTCTTACATGTCAGTGATTCATGTTTTCCAGATTTTTAAGGAAGGAACTTGGGAACGGATCCAATCGAAAGGTCTCCAGCTTATAAAGTCATTCAGTGAGTGCATATAAACATAAAAGAAGGTGATCTGAGGTTAGCACAGTTTTGTCTAATGTAGTTTTTTTAACCAGACAACCAAACACATGTTCTTCTCTTGTGCTCACCTATTTTTTCATCCATGTTTTATTTTACAGTTTACATTCACATCCCTCAGTTCAGGCCTTGCACTTCTCAATACCTTTTTTTCGGGCCTGTGAGATGATGTCCGCTGCACTCTTGCTCATGACTCGGGTTACGTAGAGAGGACAGTTGGTTTGGCTTGCGATGGTTACGGCCCGAAACACAGCCTCAGCCTCCAGCTGCGGGAGGTACAAGCACAGTGTTTAATGTGGTTAAATGGAAATGTTATTCCCATTAGAATCGACCTAAAAATATCAAATGATGTGCTGTCAGGGCTAAATGACGGCATGTGGTGGCTTTCAGATGTATTCTTAGCCCTTAACATTTTCATATTTTCTCACAAAACAATCAGAACATTTAATCCGAATTAGATCTAAGTTCTTATGCCCCTTGGTATAAATGACAAACCTCTTAGAATTTAAAACTTGCAAGAATTTGAAACCTGCATCTTTTATTTTCCCCTTCATAATTACATAATACTTTGTGCCCAACACAGATGATTCAAACAGCTGAACTGGCCCCTCAGCAGGACGACTGTGCAGGAGCTGCTGATGAACTATTCACTTGATTCAGGTGAGTTGAACCAGACGGTTCTCAGCCTGAACCCTGAACTACACAATATTAACTGGAAACATTGAGGATTCTCTTTGAGGTATCAAATGAAACTGGTTAGAAAGTAATTTAATAAAAGCAGCACACAGATGTTCAGATAAATCTAAATAGGATCAGATGATGCAGCACATGATTTCCATTTGTGTTACATCAAAGCGCGGGAGATTTTCAGAAGAAATATTTAATGAAGTATCTTCAACTTAATGTTTGTATCAGTTTGACATGTAAAATATTCTGCAGTTATTTTAGACTTTAAAATGGGATGCAAACACTTCAGCTGCTTACTGAGTTCCTGTCAGTATGTCCAGTTTGGGTGTCTGAAAAATTACAACTAAATATGAACAATGTTGACACATATAATGCAGCTTGACCTGCTTGCCAAAAATTATGTTTACCAAGATTTGAAGTAATGAGGTTAAATAAATAGCCAAGATAAAAGATGAAACGTTGCCGAGTTGGAACTGTTATCTTTCATTTTGTTGATTTTTTCTACAGCAAGAACTGGTGGAATGAGAAGACTTTCCCCTGAAGCCTCATGTGTGTAAAAAGACCAATACATGAACCCAACCCATGAGACACAATGTTATAGAGAAATAGTTTCATCAAAATGTCTTTTCCCCCCCTTTCCTTTAATATTTCAGTTTTTTCATGCAGCTAAGATAAGTGTGAGGGCTGAACCTCCTCTGGCCTGCTCAGCACATGCCCCTCCGGTCCAGTGATGCCCATCTGCAGCATCCGGCCTTGCTCCTGTTAAACACACACACAAAAGCTGTTAAAGTCAAGGATGTGCTCCATTACGTGCAGAAATGTCTCTTAGTTTTCTTTTGGTGTGAACGCTCCAGCAGATGTAAAGATGTGGTCACACTCATGAATAAAAATCTGTTTCATGTTGTTTTGCTCTTTGTGATGTTCCTGAGCTCTGCTCTGTACTTTCTCTCAGTCAGGCCACACACATGTAAGTAGGAGCCTGTTTCAGAGGATCTGCACACGTGCAGCAGTTTTGTTGAGCAATGCATGCAAATGTTGGCTCTTCATGGAGGCAGAACAACTGGCTTAGATTAGCCCTGAGACTCACTGCACCTGGAAATGAAAGTCCCATGTCTAAATATGTTTTAGCAACACTGGGCTAAGACCAAACCACCAACAAATTCATATTAGTTTCACTTCTTTACTGCTGACTTAGCAAAATATGCAGTCAGGATGGCTTTATAGGAATTCAGGGGCAAAAGATGTTGGAAATACATGTGTTTTTAATGGAGTGGTATTTTTTTTAAATACCAAAGAGCTGCATACTTGTCATGAAAAGTATCAAGTTTTAATATTTGTAAATGGAAAATGTAGAAAAAAGTTCAAAACTGTAGGAGGAACATTGACTGTGAGCATTTTGAACACTTGAAGTCTTTACAAGGATAGTTTGACTTCTGCAGTTTAAAAGGTGATAGTATGAATCTGCCTGATCAGCTGACTGTGAGTGAACCAGAATAATTTTACAGAGAAAGAAAAGCAGAGGAACATTCCATCTTCAGTGCAACTGACCAATGACAGCCTGCTTCCACAATCCAAAGGTTTATCCCTGGCAGACTCAGGGATCTTCACTGTACAACAAACTAATGATTTACATACATGACCTACCTATACGGCAAGTCATTAGTGCCAAAAATGGAATATTTCCACTAGGTGTAGTGAAGAAAAACAAACAAAAATGCAGCTATGTCCCATAAAGATGAGCATCATCATTTTAAGATTTTTTTAAATTACAAGCTTATGGGGTAAGAGGGTCATCTCTTTAACTGCTCTGAGGATTTCGTCTTAAAGCTTCTTTCTGCTGTAAGGAAAATATTAAACTGGCAACAAAACATTTATCAGTCCCAAAAGGATTTGTCCTGTTCCAGCAGCAGGTCGAGCTGTATATGTTCTTATGGGTCAAAAGCAAAGCTATGATATATTTTCTGAGTTCAAACAAATCTGCGTCTTACAGCTGATAAAAATCAGACTCCGTCCAAGTCCAAGTTTCAAACTGGAGCTGAGATTTATAATGAATCAGATCCAAAATGCACTCAGTGATAGAATCCAGGCACATCTTGGAGTTCTGACTAATAGGAACCACTTAAATCCATCCAGTATTACAGTTGATTCACTTTCACTTGACCTCGTCCAGGACAGCCTTGTATAAACTACACCTACACATTACTATCTAGCAGGAAATACAGTCATTACAGATGGTGCGTTTTGTCTGACGGTGCAGTGTGATAAGGTGAAAGACGTAACTGAACTCAACTAAAAAGGAATAAATCTCTTTAAACACAAACAGCTGAAGATCTCTCAAGTTTTGAAAGAAAAGGAAAAGTTTTTTATTGTTACCTTAGCAATGATCTCGCCGTTTTCAGCGTGGATCTGGGCAATGCCCCCCCTCTCTGCCAAAAAGGTAAAGACCTCATAGAGCTGCAAGGAAAAGAGAACACAATTTTTTAATGTTGAGATCAAGCCAAGCCATTAAGACAAGAAAAAGACAGTAGTCTGTAGCTCACAGGTCACTCATACGCCCCAATTTCAAAGAGGCCCACAATTTAGTTGAAGTTTACCAGGACACACACTGCAATTACCATGTGTGGTCTCCAGAAACGGAGGAACTGCTGGGGGATGAGCTGCAGTTGTTTTTGCGCTGCTGTGCCTCAGTTCCTCAGAGGTTCATGACATCAGTTTTTCAAACGCCACTATTCTGGTCTCCTCATGAGCTTTTCCCAAAACCAAATGATCTACGACTGCATGAGAAACTGTCCAGCCTCACACCGTCTGAACGTGAATCATTCTAAAGAGTTACTGCACACATCACAGACCAGGGGATATTTATGTTTCAGTAGGAAACATAAATATGTTTCCTATTGAAAATATATTGATTATTGCAAGATTAGCATTCCTCATTTCACACTTATTCCACTTAAAATACACCTCATGTGAATATTACTGTTTTAGTTGCTACTGTTTAGGATTATTTTGCCACAACACTTTTAAAGTGTGTGTGTGAGTGTGTGCACGCGTGTGTGTGTTTGTGTGTGTGTGAGTGCGTGTATGTGTGTGTGTGCATGTTAGGAATAGAAACATGTGCAGAAGAACATAATGAGTCAGTCTCTGATTATCCTTCATGTCATGCCAAAAACATTGCATAACAGTTAATATCCATTTCACGGTTCTGATGCAGATTTCATGAATCCTGAAAGGTTTTTTTTACCTCACTGTTGCTCATCTGATAATAATCCTTGTAGGCCATGTAGACCTGGAACGAGTTCACGCCTGCACAAAATAAGAACATCAGCATCCAGATAAGTTATTCACTACTTATTACCTTCATCATTTTGCTGTTATCCAGTATCAGCATCATGTGGCTTTATTTAAAATGTTCAATTTGGAAAATCACAAGCATGATCCCATCACATGATCCACTCCCCTTCAATTTCTGTTCTTTCATTTTGCTAACAAACAACAAATTTCTCTTTGGCCTTAGTTTCCTGCCAACTTTGATCTACTAGACACAGAAATTTCAATTATATTTGAAAGGCAATGTCTATAAAAATGTAATTAAGTGTTACCACAAATTCACAAGTAGATTTAGGTCCAGACTTTGACAGGACCATAAATAAACTTTCTTCAAGAACATTTTATTGTACGTTTAGTGTTGCTGTCCTGCTGGAAGGTGAACCTCCAGTTTCTAGGTTTTTCCATCTTCCCCTCAACTCCAATGACCTTCCATACTAGACAGTGTTTCCACACAGTGATGCTGCCATGTGTCCAGGATGATGTGCAGTATTCATGTTCTTACTGTGTTTTACATGTCGGTGCAAGAAGTTTAATGTTGGTCCCATCACCTTGTTGTGTGATCCTTGGTTTTGTGATACTCATTTTGCTAAAATTAGTGGAGCCTTCAAAAGGCTCCAGCTGGTCACACATCAGCTGGACTGACTCAAACACACAGGTAAACACTTGGAGCCTCAGAGTAAAGAGAACTGGGTACATTTGCATTCCACACTTTTTTGTCCAAAAGAATCCCTTATAATTATGCATTATTTTACTTCCACTTCACAATAATACACCACTTTAAGTTGTGTTCCTGATGAAGTACATTGAAGTCTGTGGTTGAACAAAAAGGAATCATAAGTCCCACTGTCGTGATGCGCCACCACTGCCTACCTTTCTCCTTAATGAGGTTGTCCAGCTCCTGCTTGACGCTGTCGTCCCAGTGGGTGACGTCCACATGGAGAGAGTAGTCACAGCAGGCCTTCTCATCGGCCCACTGCCTCCACTGGTCATAGGCCTCCAACAGGCTGCTGCCCGGCTCCGGGATCACATGATCCACTAATGAAGGAAGAGGGAGGCAGAGGGGTTGAAATGAGAGTTTTGTACACAGAATAAGGTGCTGATGACAGACAGACAGAGGGATGGGAGGAGGAGGCGAACATGGCTGCTGGTTTTGCTACTTTCTGTGTGAGTTGCTTATCTTCCGTAATCAGCTGGTTCCTGCAGCTCTCAGACAGGGTCAGCAGGGATAGACAGACGTCACAGTGAATGTTGCCTATCTGGGTGAACATGTCCTTGAAAAGGTTGAGGCCTGTTGTCACTTGTTTATGTCAGCATGATCGATGTTTTTTTGCATTTGAATGCACAGGCTCAACTGTCAAAAGAAAATCTTTGGCTTTTACATTTTAGAGATCCTTCAGGAAGTTGGCAGTTGACGGAAATCAGACAAATTTCAGTTTGACTGGCTGGAAGCATATTATTCTAATCAGTTAATGCACCAATTCTAGTTTTGATAAACTATTTGTCTCACATTTTTCATGTTTACATGACATAAACTCAGCCGTGTGGAAAGTAGTGGCTTGAAAACTCAAAGAAAGGTGCTGACTGAGGTCATCAAGGTCATGTTTTTGAAAGTTCAGTCGACATGTTACCTGCTAACCTAGTTCAGCTGGCAGTGGGTTGTTTGGTAAGGTAAAAAGAGAAGCCATAAAACTGTGCAGTAAGCATGTTTAAATGAAAACCTCTAGTTAAATCAATTGGTTTGTATCATTTTTTATGTTCCACTAATCCACCTCAGTGTAAATTTATGACCTGACTTTAAAATTATGTCACAACTTGTGACTGTAGCAATCAATCCCTGACTTTTCATCTGAAGCAGGATGTTTGTAAGAGTTATGATCATTTGAAACAGCTGACTGATATTAAACAGTGGCACAAAATAAATGTCTTGGGTGGGATTGTCTTAATCGTAATATTAAATGTCTTACATAGTTTTAGAAGCAGGAAGGGATATTTTTTGTGTTCTTGTTTTAAATAATAAAAATTTCATTCTGTTTTACACATTTGTGTGAATCTTGTAATAACTTACTTTTAGTAATTTTGTTTTGTGTTAAAATAGTAAAACCCAGTTATACATATATGTTCTCTCACACACGCTGTCTTGCATTACCTATTCTCATAGTAATAATTATTATATTCATGCAGAAAGACTAGATTTTGAGCCCTCAGGATTTCAGTTCTTGATGATTCTCCATACCTGGTTAAAATTGTTGGCAGGACAAAGCTTGACAAAAACAAGAAATTGAAATGTACCACCAAACATACAGTGAGATATTTGGCAAATTTAGAACTGATTTTGGATGTGCACATGCATAATTGTAAAATAAGTCATTTTGTGCATGTTTTTCAATGAGAAACAAAATACAACATTGTACATTAGTGAATATTATTTTGTATGTGTTTTAACTAAACCAACATTTCTGTTCCTTACTGTATCACTGAGCACCAACTCATCTTGTTCATCCATCATTAAAGAATCCCTCCTGCTGGCTTTACCACCTGACTGCTTTTATATCTCATTATAGACGCTCCAATCTGCTTATGGTAATACAGCCAACACTGTCAGTCACTAATACACACACAGCATAGTAAACAACAGATTAACAACATACTGTTCCCATTACCCAACACCCTTTAAAGAACATTTTTATAACTAATCAAAGCATAATATTTTGTAAATGAAGCTCATAAAGGAGGACACAAACAAAGTGTGTCACACATCTCAGCATGGAATATAATCCCTCTGTGAATGAAGCTCATGAATAGAGTTTATTACGCCTGTCGCCGTTTGAACCCACAGACTCGCTGGCAAACAGGCAGCAAAGCAGAGTCCTGCAGAAAATTAGGACACTGTTATCATTGCGAAAAAAAAAATCTGATTTTTACTGTGATAGCATTTCTAAGCATGCATTGAGAGACAGTTTCCATGAAAAGAGTTTTACTGTGCGACCTAACAGCCTTGCCCCCTGCTCAGTCTTTTGTATTTTGTTTTTTTGGAGAGTTGCCCAGCTTTCCCCTGTCCCTCCCTTTTCTCTTGTCCTCTGTTTGGGCTCCCTCACCCACACCATAACCTCTTCTCTGGCTTCACTCTCTGTGAATAATAATTAAGGCTTTGCCTGTCATCAGCGTTGCAGTGTGCGCATGGCTTTTCCTAAAACTCTCACCAATCATGGTTGTGCCACCAGCAAGAGCAGCTTTAGATCCTTGTGCAAAGTCGTCCACGGTTGTGGTTCCACGATACGGCATCTGGAAATGGGTGTGGATGTCGATGCCTCCGGGTATCACCATCTTTCCATTGGCCTCGATGGTTTTAACTCCTCCTGGGACAATCAGGTTGTCCCCAATCTGCCTGTGAAGAGGACATGTTAAAGGCATACAGGAGTGGCGCTTCTTCACTATATTAACATTCATTATCAACTCCATAACTAAAACTGTCTGTCATTCAATAAAAGAAATAAATGAAGAAAATAATAAAACCATCCATCCATTTTCTTTACACCTTTGTCCCTTAGTGGGGTCAGAAGGTGCTAGTAAACCCTGGACAGGTCACCAGTCTGTTGCAGGGCAACACAGAGACACACAGGACCAACAACCATGCACACACACACACACCCACACACACACACACACACACACACACACACACACACACACCTAGGGGCAATTTGGAGAGGCCAATTAACCTGACAGTCATGTTTTTGGACTGTGAGGAAACTGGAGTACCTGGAGAAAACCCACCATGCACAGGGAGAACATGCAAACTCCATGCAGAAAACCAGGGCTGGGAATCGAACCCAGAACCTTCTTGCTGCAAGGCAACAGCTCTACCATCTGCACCACTGTGCAGCCATAATAAAACTAAATTCTGTAAATCAACCCAAAGGAAAGTAGACTGATTTCAGAGTAGCACCTTTTTGCTATGTCAACATTTTATGAAACCAGCTTTTGAAAAGCCGCTGTGGTTCAGACTTTACAGACGAGATGAGAGACAGACAGACAGACAGACAGACAGACAGACAGACAGACAGACAGACAGACAGACAGACAGACAGACAGACAGACA
>CAEGAF010101685.1:0-48230 GCA_903067075.1 Micropoecilia bifurca
ATATATATGCATATATATATTTTTTTATTTTACATTACCTTTTCCTCTTCTCAGTCACATGATTTAAACGGAATCTCGACCATCTGAATAGAATAAACTGGTTTCTGAATCAAAAATTGTTTCTAAATTTAACTGCGACCCTAAAAGCCAGAATTGAACTGCTAGAAGCTGAATGATTGTTTTAAGTCAAGCTTCTGCTTTACAGTCATTACTAAGCAGAAAAACACCAAGTGTGTGTGATTCTCACCTTGCCATTGTCATGATACACAAAGATATTGCGGGTGCTGTAGTCTTTGAGGTAGGTGATCTGCAGGCCGTTGGGATTTCCGATCTTTTCTGGCTGGAATGTGGCATTAATGGTGTCCACCTTAATCACTGCTTTGGGCTCCTTAGCCTAAGCAGATCAGGAGAGGGTTATTCAAACTCTAAGTATAGTTTGCTGAATGTTGCTTTATTTAAATGTGACTAAGCGAGAGGCAGAAGGCAGTGAAAGTGGAAGGTAAGTCGAAGCTTTCTTAGCTGGTTGCTAATGGCAGATGTCGCTACAGACTGACCATCATATAATTACTCAAATCCCTGTTGTCTGCTGCCATGGCACCAACTGTGGCACCATGACTGGACCCAGCTCAAGCTAAATATAGATCAGTCAGCTATGGAGTTCAACTATTTAGTAACAAGCATAAAAAAAGTCTTAAAGCATTGTTACTTTTTCAGACAAAATTTTGAGAACTTCCCAAACAAACTTGGTTGTCAATTACCTGCGTTTCCTTCACAACTGTGTGCGAAATCCTTTTTGATATTACGCTAATGAAACAAAATTAAAAAAAACAATTTTGCAATTGTAGTTCTTCCTTTAAAAAAGAAACTCAATTCAAATCAAACATAAATAAGCTTGTTCATGTGATAAGTCATTTAAGGCATCATCCACCACCTGCCACTTCCTGTTGACCTCTTTGTCTTTTCCAGCAGTAGTAACATCCGGTTGTTGATCATGTGACTCGTGATATGAAAAAATTGTTTTCATTTCAGTTTTCGAAATACACTGATTTCAATTGAGCTGGAAAGCCACTTCATCCTAGCGCAAAGACAATTTATTGAAAAACTAGGCGTTTGGCGTTTTTCCAGTAAGCAAATTTATTTTTGTAATTCTGACTTTGTGTAATTATACAGTCAGAAATAGAAACAACTGCTGGTGATTATTTATGCTGCTCTGATTCAAATCCTAGTTTGAAAACCAGTGGATTTCCTTACTGATCCACTCAGTGACAAGATTCAATGCTATTAGAAAGGCAAGTTAAGCACAATGCATCTCTACCATTTGTCCATTCAATTTATTCTAAGAAGGAAAACAATTAAATTGTATCCTTCAACCAATAACCCAATTCCTTGGATTTGTTTTGTTTGTTCTTTTACCTTTTTCAACTAACTGAAAACATGGATGTGCTTAATAATTACAATTTTATGTGTGCAGAGCATCAAGACTTTCAGTCAATGACAGTTGATTGATTATAGCCATCACTGCAGTGATATCAGTTTGTCAAATATTCAGATCATAAAAGACTGTTTGTAATAATAGACATCAGATAATACATGATATGCTGAAACACACAAAGTCCTTATTGTTATGGAAACATCAGCTGGGTTTCTTTTTTGTGTGTGTCTTTTATATACGCAGTATTTGCTTCCAGCTTCTGAGAATAATTACTTTGGATGGTGAACAGTTCAGACAGATCCTCAGGAAACATGTCTGAACTTGCACAAACTCAGTGGAGAAGGCAAATTCTCATTTTGCTGTCTCACTTTGTCAGTTCAAAACATATATACTGGACTGAACTGAATGAAATATAGTTGAACTGAACTTGTGAATATGAGAGACCAAACCCTAAATCATACAGAAATCATTTGTAAATATACTTCTTATCTTTAAAATCTTTTATATTTAGGGGTATTTGCATAGTGGCTGTAGACTAGAGCAGAATGTGCTTTAAGGTCGTTTTACTGAACTGGATTTTCACAAACTGCAGCTTACATCATATTTGGTGTAGTACTTCAGATTGCCCTCTCTTTCAGAAAGGACGAATCGCCTGCTCAGAAACTGCCCGTTGTCCCGCCCCCTTTTCATCAACGTGCCTTCTCTTGTTTCTGCAGGATGCAAGCAAACCTTATTACTTCAGGGCAAGGGCTTTTTTTTTACAGTACGTGTGAGGGTTTGTGCGCGCTCACCTGATTCGTACGTAAAGCTTTTCCCAGGTTTTGAGAACTCTTTCCTCTCGTACTTCGCTCTGATCCACTGCTCTCTCAGCACTCTGAGCAAACACCAACAAAATGGAAAGACGCTCATTTAAGAAACACGAAATGATCAAATGGTAAATGGACTGAGGTTATGTAATGCTTTCCTCGTCATATAAACCTCGAAGGTCTTTGAGCGGTCAAGTTGACTTCTCAATAAAACTCAGATAAGACATGTTTACTGATAACATTTCCTCTGCATTTTAGTTAGCATTGTCAAATTAAAAGAGGAATGAGGACATGTGCAAGTGATTTTTATTTTTTTGCTTTTTTTTTAACCAAAACTTTTGTATGGCACTGTAGAGAAACAGGACCATCCATGTGATAAGCCACATATTCAAAGATCACATCCATTTTGCTTAACGTTACTTAAGCTCTGATAGTTGCATGTGGAGCTGTGGTTACTCACTGACAGTCCTTGTGGGTTGGTTTGTAGTAGTAGACTGGAACATCCGCCTCATACTTTGCCTTCATTCGCTCATTTCCATTTTCAGCCATGAACTATCTCAAACACACAACACATATGAAAAAAAGACAGCATTAAAGTACGAATGATGCCCCAGCACATGAATGAACAGAACAATAACAGGAAGACACATTAGGCAAAATAAATTCGGACGTTTTGGAATATATTCCATTTGTAGAATTGTAGAAAAGTACATTTCTACAATCACAGAATTCATCTTTTAAAATTTCTGCATATATTTTCTTAGAAATTGGTGTTATTATGTGTTTTCTGACCACATGCTTCCATTTTATATCACAATCAATTACCTTCAGTTGTTTAAAAAATGCTACATGTATCAAATATGTCTTAAAAGAAACTTGACTTTGATATTTAACATCTTCAAATTGGACCTCTGTCTCTTTAAGAAGCTGCTGCTCTTTCTGAAACTCCACCTCTAGCCTCCTTCCTACTGGGCAGTTTTAATGGAAAATCTATGACACAACAAGTGGGATCCTGAAAGCATGCAAAATTTAAGAAAAATATACCTGTACATTGACTACACAAAGCTACCCGAGTGAGAACTTGAAACAACCAGATTGAAAAGAACTAAAAAGCAAAAGCACACAAGAAGCAAAGCAACTTTCTTTGCCTCTCACCACCGTATGCATCCTTTCAAGGAAGCTGAAGTGATTAAAATTATCTGTTGGATTTGTATGAGAGAAATTAAGTTCACATAACACTGATTTAGAAATTTTAAAATTATTCCTCGATCGGCCTGATTTCTCCCAAAAGGTCAGAACGCAACTACTGGGAAATTAGCATAATCAACATTAGACCTTGGCTATTTGCAATGTAAATTGATCAAATTAATTTAAATGGTAGATTGAAGAATTGTGTAAATGGCTATAAATTGATAGAATAGCTATAGATGGAATAAACACATGTTGAATGTATTTTATTGTTGTTATGTCCTGCTATGTAGATGAAAGGCAGTTTTAAGCTTAATCTAGTGTAATTCTCCAGTTGACTAAGTTTTGTGAAGAATAATGTTTACACATTGACCCTGCTAAGTAAATAATAAAACCAACAAACAGCAGTGAAAAATCGTAAGGCAAGAGCAAAGCTAACGACTAGCCACACAAACCCAAGCTTTAGCTAGTTTTTGCTCATTTTAGCCATTTAAAATGCTAGCATCCGTTGAATATAATGATAGATTATCAAACGGCAGTGTCACTTCAGTATAGCAACATGTACATCGTTCAGTTAAGGCAACATTGATCAACTTAATCTCTATATAACATTGTATATAGTTATACTGTTTCTCCATTTCAGTTTTAAACTGTTCAAATTAGCTAAGACGACTGTCAAGCTAGCTTTTAGGATTCCAACTCAGCTGAGTAGCTTGCTCCTCTTCATGAAAACTCAATATATTAAAAGTACAACTACTGACAACCACTTTTTTTTTGTAAATCTATAAAATGACTCCCCATACAGAAATTTCAAAAATGGAGCAGCAGAGTACAGTACAGAGTACAGAATACTTTGCTGGGCCAGTTAAAATAAACAGCACATTAAAAAATGAAAAAACTACAGTTTTTTGTTTTTTTTAGCATAAAATAAATGTTTTATTCTTCCAAATTATCTATTCTTGCCTCTATAAATTTTCCTCTTATTTAGTCAACTTTCTCACATACTTTCTCTTTTCTAAAATAAATACATAAATAAAAACTACACTGTAACAGATGAGATCCTGGAATTTGCTGGTTTTGACCTCTGACCTTAACCTCATGGTCCTCCCAGTGGGACAGTCTCAGGGACTTGACTTTGCAGATTTCGGGGATGTTGCGATGGATTCCAGAGCAGTCCAGACAGATGAACACACCAAGGGAGCAGGAGCCCCAACCCGGATCTGCAGCAGGTTAGAAAATCAAAAAATTGAAAGGCCAGAATAGAGTCCTGGTGCTATACGTACAAAAGGAGATCCTAGATATTAAAATTTAAAGCTCAAGGGTAAGATGTAAGTGTTACCATCACTTGATGTGATGGTAAAGAGATACAGTGCATCTGAAAAGTACTCGATATCTTCATGTTTTTTTTTCACATTTGTGTAATGTTATAGCCTCACTTCAAACTCTTTTAAATCAATTTACTTCTTCAAACTTCTACACACTAACATCCCTTGACAATGTAAGAAAAAAAATCTAGAGCATTTAGCAATCTGGTTAAAAAGAGAGGGAAAAAAATCCCATTTGGGTAAATATTTACAGTCTTTACTTAACACTTTGTTGAGCCACGATTGGCAATAATTACAGCCTTTTTGAAAATGATGTCACAACTTTATTTAGACTGTTTGGTTCATTCTTCTTTGCAGAACTTCTCAGGTTGGATGGCAGACACCTGTCAGACGTTCAATGGGACTTAAAGCTGTGTTATGTAACTTTTATACATTTTTAAACATGTATATTAAATCTGTCACTATGTTGTGAAACTTTGGCATGAAACAGATAATCTGTGAACAGAACTGAGCTGCTCTGCCTTCTCCCAGTGCTGTCTAAAAACAACCAATCAGAGTCAGAAGGAGGGTCTTGGCGCTGCCAATCATATTTACGTAGACGCTACTCACTACCCTCTTAATGAAATCGCAAAACACTCATATTTGTGTGTAGAATTAGAATAGACTAACTAACACTATTTAGAATGAGGTTGGAACATAAAATGTGGGAAAACTGAGGTGATCTGAAAACTTTCTGGATACACTGTACTTCCAGTCCTATTGTTTATGTGTATTTTTGCAGAAAATCAGCGTTGTCTGTTTTAGATGTTTTAATTCAATGAAAGAAAATCGGGATGCATCAAGAGCAATGCAAAAAAATTCAATGTTAAACATAAAGGATCACATAAACTCAATATGAATTAATTTACTAGGAAAAGGGAAAATAAATCTATTTTAGTACAGTAATTTTAATTAGATAGCACATTTTCAGCAACAAGGCATTTCAAGTGCTTTACATGAATTAGAGGAAATACAATCAGAACATCAAGAACAAAAAAACAGAATAAAAGCAAAAGAAAAACAACAAAAGTAATTCACAATTATAACCTAATAGGAGTTTTTTTTACGAATAAGAATAAATATTCCACAATTTATAACCTGATAGGAGTTTCTGTGGGTCTTTTAGTTCTAACTTACAGGTTTTGTTTCTGTTCTGCATTGAGTGAAGTGTAGATGTTCCTGTTCTGGTTTGCTGGACAACAAGAATAAAATAAGTACTCCACATTTTCTAAAAGTGATCTTAGTAGAACATAAATCCTAATCACCCGTGTTATCGCTTTAAAAGCATTTTGGAATGAAGAGCCTGGCCAGACAGCTAATCAAAGTAGTTGCTAGGTGAGGATAAAATACTTAAACTCAATAAACCCGTTAATTCTAACCGTAAGGCTCCTCTGCAACAATGCCACACAAAACAGGAAATCTTCCAGGTTAATCTGTTTATCCTGTTCCTCTAAGCTAAAAGATTTAGAGTTATCCTTTCACTGCTTTGTCTTCCCCCCCAAAACCCCCCAATCTTGACAGTAAACACAGCTTGTGTGTGAAAGACTGCCTTGACCTTATCAGGAGAAATTATTGATGTCTGAGCAGGAAGAACATTCTTTCAATTTTCCAGATGAGTCACAAGCAAACTGGAGTTTGGATGTGGCCGATTGGTCAATACTGACCCCTGACTGCCTCCTAAACCACAGTCTCTGAAGGCTCCCAAAAAGCCCACAGAGTGACCATCTTTAGTTACCCAACGGCAAACAAGAAGGAAGAGCGTGAGCTGAAACTACATCAGTAAAGTACATCAGACCAGCCAACACCTTTACACTTCCTTAAGACGCAGCCTCTGAGATGAAACGACAATCTGGCAGTGATATAAATCCTCACCACGGCTCGGCTTTACTCACGTTTTGTTTTGCAAATGAACACACTTAATGTTGGGAAGCTAGAATAGCAATAAAAAAACAGAACATGACTGTTGAGCTCGTTTGAATTTTGGCTTTGTAGCTGGAAGAGAAGTGTACACCTTTAAGGTCAACACCATATGGATCAATAAAACATCAACTATTCATTCATTATTCCAATTCAAAGAGTAAAACTCATTTCTCCACATTTTGATAAAACAGTGATTCAAAATAGATATTTATCCAGTTTATGTTTATCTTTGTTTACAACACCCTGGCGCTACATGCTGAGAGTGAGATGTTTTTGTGTTTTATGTTCATAGTCATCTTTATGTTGGCACCTTAAAATATTGGCTGTGTTTGACAGAACAGTATGTCTTCATATGTGTGATATAGGTTATTTTAGATCTCCTTCTTAGAGCTGTTTTTAAGATAGTGTGCTAAAAATGTCGGCGTTCGCCTGAACCATGACAAATAAACAGAATCTTGAAGAATCTGATGATTATTGATTTACACCTAACGACAGTTCAAAAGTCCAGGTTCTCAAGAAAAAAGACAAAAATAACGAATTCTTAAATACAGAAACGTCACATTTTACTGTCATCCAGTGGACGGTTACTGGTGTGCAAAAGAAGCTGGCCAGTCACCTGACCTAGCATCCAAACAAATTTATGGAAAGTTGAATGGAAGGAAACTGCATTGTAGAATAACAGGGAATAACTGCAGAAGGATGGTATTCAGATAATCTTCTTAACACATTAGCAGGATGAAGATGTCTCATTATTACTCCTGTGTGTATTACCTAAATATTACAACATGGATTTCTGTAAATTGGTTAACAATTTACAGAAATGTTACTCTGTAAGAATAACAATTCTTAACGAGTAAGGGCATGTGAATTGAACATAATGTCTTTATTGTGTTAAATTCTCTGTCTCTTTTCTGTCCTCCTGCTCGTCACTCGTTGATCCAGATGCTCAGGAAACCATCCAGATGTGAGATCAAGTTCTGCATTTTGATGCTCATGTTGCTCCATAGATCAGAAAGTTGACCTGATTGGGCAAAACCAAAGTGATTTCTGGATTCACCCTGAAACAGTTGAAAAACCACAGACAATATTTTTTTGTCTGTTGACTTATATCTCTCCAGTGGATTTTAGTATTAAAATGATCAGATTGCTGTATGGGAGAAAAAAAAAGACAAGAAAAGGCAGATCATACTTTTTTTGGGCTTGACTTGAAAAAGAAGGGTGTGTTCTGTACAAGTCCTACACTGTCCTACACTAAACATGTGAAGTCTTGTTCAAATCTCATGGCTTTTTCTTTTTTTTTTCTTCTGGATACTCCACGTTGCTCACACCAAGCAGAAGGAGACCCGTACAACCTCACCTGAGGTCTAGTTAAAGTTGAATTCCCAGCATTCCTTGTCACATATTTTCAAATCAGACACACAATCTGCAAGATTTCAAACTAACCCAGTAACGGCTGTGCGTGACCGACCTTTGCAGCCTAAATATCTCGGCATTCATCAAACCCTCAACTGGAACAGGTAACACTGATTTTCTCCAACCTACCCAGCGCGCCGCAGTCTGCGCAGACGTCATTTCCCGGCTTCTGCAGAATCTCTTTAAGAGCT
Source organism: Micropoecilia bifurca (assembly GCA_903067075.1). Taxonomy (NCBI): domain Eukaryota; kingdom Metazoa; phylum Chordata; class Actinopteri; order Cyprinodontiformes; family Poeciliidae; genus Micropoecilia; species Micropoecilia bifurca. Next base: position 8,315 of record CAEGAF010101685.1, read on the forward strand.
CGGATGGCTCTTTCGTTTGTCGACATTTCGGCGTTTAGATCCCTTATCCGCCGGCTTGCAAAGAGAGAAGAAGGAGAGAGAGAGAAACTTTTAAGGCAATAGGTGTGCCGCCGACTGGCGTCGCTCCCTCCCTGCTTCTTTGACAAGTCCGCACAGGTATGAAGGCCCCGATGTGCGGCCGCAGCGCAGACTCTATGCCTCCAGGTGAAGGAAAAGCAAATCAAAGCTTCTCCGTCCAGTCACGAAACATAATCCAAACCTTTCAATCCCCCAACTCGTACAGCTTCTCCTGTGATCCCTGATGAGAGCAGCGGGCAGGTTGCATGTGTTGAACAGACTCAGTCGCCACACTAGGAAGTGAAGCGCCGAGGTTGTTCCAACACGCCGTTGTTCCGCATATTATGCGGTTAGATCGCATCTCCCTCCCGCGGCTGAGTAAATCTAAGCAAATGCTCTGCTGCTCTCAACGCGTGAGCTTGCGTGTTGATGCAAAAAAGAGATTTATTTATTTATTTTTTGTAATTTTCAGAGAATGAATCATTTCTACGCATTTATAAATAAACGCAAGTTATTAAACAAGTAATTTCAGTTGGTGAAGGTGAAAAAAATAATACAGGAAATAATACAGGATGTGGGTGAACTAGACCAAAGTCACCACATTTTTGCCATCAATTCATTTTTCACTTCTATGTTTGGAAATGCTTGAATGTAAAGGATTGAGATGTTTGTGGGTTAATAAAACAAGTACATTTGGGTTTCGTGTTCTTTAAATAAGAGACATAAAAACTGGGTTATGTTTTGAAGATGTATTTAAAGTTTGGGTCGTCAAAACAGATACGTATCCGTTGAAGTTTTACACCAGAGGTGTCAGATCTTCACTTCAGTATTTGTAACTGTTTCTATAGGAATTATGTAAAATCATTTGTTATGCACTCAAACAGCAGATTCCTGATGATACACAGCAGGAGGTATATTCGTTTAAATAATTTTCATAAAATAATAATATCCTTGTTGTTTTTCCGAAAAACATAGCCTCTACTTTCGTGCTCTGTCCTGTTTCTTTAGTTTCATTAGGGTTGCTTAGAATAAAATATAGACAGTGCATAAAATATCTGCATGTAAAGAAATGAAAGAATTTCATTTCTTTACATGCAGATGTAAAGAAATGAAATGTAATGTAAATGGGACTTTTAGATGGAAATCGCTTTAACACAGAAGGTTTATTTCTTTCAATCAAGTTATATTTTGAGATGAATATTGGTTTAGAAAACGACTGAACTGTGCTACTTGATACTTTTGATAGTCTGAGGTTTTGCCTTTTAGCCAAACCTCAGACTACGTTTATGCCGTATTTGGCCAGTAGGTGGCAGCAGTTCAACACTGTTCCTGTTCCTACATGTACTCTAGGATTTAGTCCATGTGATTCCAAGGCGGCTGCACCAGCTTTGCTCTTTCTGCTCCCCATGGAGAAACGTGAAACCCCAAAGAAACGTTCAGTCGAGTGTGAAGGACGTTTTACTGTATCATTGACCGTAACGCTGATCAGCAGTCCAGCGCTGTTCTCACAAGAAAGAGACTGATATGTTCTGAAGAAGCAAAATTATTTCGCCTTTGAAGAACGATTCCTCAGCTGATCGTTCACTACTCCAGCTGGGTTACTTAAGTGAGACAGATAGGGCAATTCGGCTGTCAGCGAGGGTTTGATGTCATTATGCAATACCATTTCTTTTTTTTTTTTTCCCCATGTGAAAGGCTGATGCCCTGTCACTGAGCTCATTTGTCAGAACCAACATGGCAGACTCTGATCCGTTTGCTTTCATAGCAGTCCCTAAATCTTCAGGTTTTTATGGAAGTTTTGCAGCTGGAAGCTCGGTGTGTTTGTACACTTTTCTTTTGTAATGTTAAATGCTGAATGTTTTCTACATATTGTTTGTAGTTTTGGCTTATTTCCTGTTCTGAATGTTGTTATTTCAGTAAATGGCCTTTTGTTTGAGTCTGTGTACTCCAATTAACAATTAATCAAAAACATTTAGAACAATGGTGATAAGAAAGGTCTCTCAGGGATAAGTTATGGCTGAGGAGATAACTTGTTTACATCGTTGTGATGGTTTCTCTTTGTCTAAATTATGTGGTTCAAATAACATCCATTTTTGATTGGATGCTGTTCATTGTTTCCATTGTGTGCTGCACTATATCTGCTTTTATGTTAAGTTCAACACTCTAATCTACCTCCATCAGTCTAAAGACATTCCGTTTATCCTCCCTTTTTATTTCCTCTGTTAGTTTGTTCTGCAGATTAGAATAAAATATGGGCCCCAAAATCCCTTTCTGAGGTTCATGGGAGACTCAGAAAATGCTTAATGTTAAATCCTTAATTAGTTTAATGATATTTCAAATCTTCAGAGCCCAAGGCTTAAATTTTCTCTTTTGGGTTGTAGTTCTTTTCTGTTTAGTTAGTTTGTTTTCTCCATCTCAGTTAATAACTGTTACAAAAATCCCAGTGTCATTAATATTAGTTTTAAACATTTAACTTTGCTGTTTAACTCCTGTCGAATTAGGTTTCTGTTAGTCCTGAAATAGTCATTTTCATAATCATTTGGGGACTATCTATTTTTTAAACTGCCAAGTTGTCAATTTTCTGGACGCCAGCTGTATTTCCATTACAAATGCGCACAAAACATTTGTTGGTATTCTGCTACAGTTGAAAAAACAAAATTTTGTAATTCCATTAATTAAGAAATGCGATTAAAATCACACGTGAAACTTATTGAAAAACATGTCGCTCGATTATCCTCCTGCCACTTCCTGTCATGTTCTTTGACGTTTCCGCCAGTAGTAACATCCAATTGTTGATCATGTGACTCCTATGATGCAATATAAGTGTTTCCATTGCAGGTTTGTGAAAATCAATAAAAATCTGCCACCTCATTATAGTGCAAAAGCCTTTGATCAAAAGACAAGATTTTTTTTTGTTTCCATTAAGTGAATCCTCAAATTGCCCCATTTTATGGTAAATGGAAACACAACTGCTGTAGTCTACCAGTCAGTGATTAGGCTAAAAGTGCCACAGTCATTGCATCAAAGAAAGACAACTATAGGCAAATGAGTTCAATTATCCTGATGTTGGACGATCAAACCGCACATGGTATTTGTCTCTTCAGCTGATGATTTATACTCACGCAGTTGGTGGCATTTTGAGTCTCGGCAGGAATGACAGGGACTAAATGGCAGCTGGTACAGACCATTATTATGTGTCTTGCTGGGGGCTTCTGACATATCATTCCTTGTATTTGGTCCTGCCTCTGAGGTTGGGCTTTTGTCCGTTCTGTGATATATAGCTGTAAAATGAAGCAACCACAGCTCTCCAGCAAAGTTTAAATCAATCCTGTAGGCTGGACACTGGAGGCATACGAAATTTTCACATTAAAGCATTTCATAAGCTTTAAAAGACTTTACAGTGATGAAATCCGACATTGACAGACTTTATTGCGATGCCAGGTGTTAAGAGTAAAACCACAATCCAGGGTTTCTGAGAGTCTCACACTATGACTGTCCTTTCACTGGGTCAGTAAATCCTAACAAAATATCACCAGGAAGTGTAATGTAGGTTTGTATTTTCAGTGTTTATATTTTAATTTTTTACTCTCAAATATTAGACAATGCCTGATTTTCTGGGTCCAACAACGTAGAATCCTTAATGTCATTAGACTACCACAAAACTACTCTAAAAGAGTTGAGTGAAGACTTTTTAAATGGGTCAATATGGCTCACCATGCAGAGTACCATGGGAGTGGTGGTACAAACATGTGCCAAATAACTACATTTAAATAAAAAGAAGAATAAAAATGTGTGCAAAACATCAGCGATCAGTTAGCTTAAATTTTAACTGGCTGCCCTGATCATAGATCAACTGACGTCCCTAAAATCTTAAAGGATTTACAATTAGTTAAAAACACGGTTCAAAGTAGGTGTGAGCAATATGGACATACATCACAGTATTTTGTGGAGGTATTGTGAAAATGATATAAGTGGCAATAAGAACTATTTATCTTGTCTTTTGCAGCTAATAGTGACTTTGTGTCACAGCAATTATAGTCCCACAAACACAATTAATGCTCTTGAAAAGCATTCCCTTTGTAGCACCCTTATTTAGGACACCAGTCACAAAAAGTAGTGTGATTTGTATCACTAAACTGCACATAGAAAATGTAGTTTTTAAAAAAAAAAGATTTCTATGTATTAATGCTCTTATTGAACAAACAGTGGAGAAAATAGTCAAATTAACAGTTGCAACAGTACAGACAGTTTTGGGAGAATTTAAACATCATTATTCTTCATCATGATAAGAAATTTATCACAATATATGATAAATGATAAATCCCCACTCCTAGTTCAAAGTATTGATTTCTACAGAGTTCATATTAAATAATTATACTTGTGAGAACCAGTGTGTAGAAGCCAAAGATACAATATGAAAAATCTAATTAAAAGTATTTTTCTGTCTTTGTTGAGATCTAATATTCTCCACACAGTTAATTTATACTTTACACTTCTATCTGCTCAAATAGTCATGAAAACAAAGATTTAGTTCGTTGTATATTATAAGTGCACTATAAAAATGTAAGAAATACATTGTAGTTACAGACACAGGCCAGAATAAGTTAACGAAAAAAAAAACCTCCAGCAGAAATCTGAATAGAAAATATTAAGAGGTACGGTAGACTCCAGAGAAAAAGCAGAGAAACATAAATGGGGGAGATAAAGGCTAAAAAAAAAGGTTAATTCAGAAGAAAAACAGCTATGGACGAATGAAAAAATCCCAAGAGAAAGACTGGAATGCAAAGGAGGAGTGAGGGATGATGAGAGACAGCTAAGGGACAAACACCAAAGCAGGAAAAAGAACAAAAAAAGACAGACAAGAAAAAGGGCAAATAAAGCGAACTACTTGTGGCAGACTCTGTCGAGGAGTTAATGGGGTTTTGCCTCCTTTCGTCTCACTGCCTCCTGAACCATGAACCTTGCATGCAGAAAGATCATTAACTCCCCGCTCTGCCTCCCCCAGGGGCCTCATCTTCTTTTTCCTTTGCAGGACAACTTGTCAGCCACAGCCTGGTCCCTGTCTCCTCGCCTTCTGGTTAAATATGCATTCCATGTAATCTAATCGGAAATACCATCTTCTTCACCTTAGCTGAAATTTTCTTGTTGCATATTGAATAAATAACCTAAGAATAAAGAACAAAGGGCAAAGAAAGCAAAAATATTTTGTTTTTTGTGACAGATAAAAAGAATAAACATGTCATTTCACAAACAAAACGGTATTTTTATATAAATAAATGTGGCTAACCTAGTTCTCAGTGGATTTGAATTATTATTTTACATTTGCAAAAGCATAGTGTTGGATCATTTATTTTTCCGCTATTTCCTTTATAAAGTGTAGACCGTGAGAATGATGCTAATTTCCTTTGTGGTTATATCTGGAAGAAAATTTACAAAAAACGTGAGCGCATTTATTTTTCTTCCATTTTTTATTTTGGGGCCACATTACTTTTAAGAGCAGCAAAAACTGGGTCAATTTCTCATACTAGTGACAGAACAATGTGTCCTTTTTTAAAAGCTTTTTCTCTAGTAAGATAACAAAAATATAAGCACAAAACATGAGCAGACATGAGGTCCGAGAGCCATAAACAAACCTTTTAGTAACCAAACCATATTAGTTTCCTTAGTTAATTTTGTATTTTAACAAATTATGGAGGAAATAACATTAAATTGCTCAAACATCCTATTTAATTTAATAGTATAAAATGTTGTTAATATTTCATTACACTTTTTGCTATTGATGGTCCTGATCATAATTTGGGTGAATCTTCCTTGTGTGGGATTGTTGATCAGAAGAGATGTTTTCATTTCAGTATTTTAGTCTCGTCTTGAGAACAAGTGTGTATTGCTGTTTTTTGTTGCTGTTGTTTATTTTATTCTCTGACGCTGAAAATAAAAGGCAACTTATTTTTCTCAAAACTTACATTTTTGTTTCATTATTTCCAAAACAAAAAGATCAGCTTGTAACAAACTAAAGTGGGGGCTTGTCTGGGACATGTCTTTTCTGGCATTTTGTGTTAGTGCTCTGTTCTGTGGCTCATTTGGGTGATGGGTGTGGTCTGGAGAATGAGCCAATCAGCAACCAGATCTGCATTAACAGATAGAAAAACACAGAAACAAGAGAAAAAGTACAAGAGGAAGACAGTACAGGCCAGAGAGCACAACAAAGTTATTTTTAGGAGATAACTTCAATTACCAGTTGTAAATCTAGCTTGAAGCTCAATGCTGAACCACAGCTTTATCTTTCCTTCTAAGGTTATTCATGCTTTATTGCCTCTCTGCTGGACAGTTGTAATTCTTTATGCGTCGGGCTCGATCAATCATTCCTGTACCATTTATAAATAGTACAGGACGCTCCAGCTCATGTTTTAACTGATACAAGGAAGCATGAACACATAACTCCACTCTTAAAATCTCTTTATTGGCTTCCTGTCTGTCATCGCATTGATTTGAACATTTTATTGCTCACTTTTAAAGTTTTAAAGTCCTCTAGTACCGTCCTATCCACACTATCTCCTCAATATCAATACACTATGAAGAGCAACTAGCCAGCTTCTCCTTGATGTGCCAAGATCAGTTATTAATGATAAGAATATACTAGACTGATTATATCCTCTAAAAATATATAGTTTAAATTAACTTTTCAATAATATTGTAAATGATATGGTTGTACAGTTGAAACCAGATGTGCGTATGAAAGACAACAAATTCAGACTTTTGTAGGTCAGTTAGCAGATTATTTCTAGTTGCTAAATGCCAAAAGTGGAAAAGTTTGAATGAGGGGTAAAATGTAATATAGTGTATCTAAAATCTGGTTTCAACTGAATTTCCAGACACACTGACAAATAAATACTTTAGATCTTTTTTCCCAGTTGCATCTAGATCACACCAAGCATTTCCTGACACTTTTAATTTGAAATGATTGATGAATCACATTAATTTCACACTGTGGTGAGGTAATGGCATTAAATGCACAGGACATATTCCCACAGAGAACACAAAAGTCAAGGTTAAGCTGTGACAGTCAGTCATCAGGTAAACAGCGAATGAACAGATTCATTTTTCTACAACCAAACACTGAATGTCAAAGTTTGTTTTATATGTTATATATGAGGAACAGAGGTTGTTTCTGGAATACATGAACTGGTCAGGGTCTTTTTTTCTGACCCTCTCACAGTCAGAGATTCTCCTCTCGATGTATTCTCACGATAAAGTCTTCAGAGGTTCCTGGGTGAAACTCACAGAACAGAGGAAGTGATGCAACAAGAATACTGAAGATGCTGCAATGTTTCTTTAGCAGCATTTTGAGAATGGTGGACGTGACTACATTCATAATTCATTTGTGTGTGTGAGTGTGTGTTGACATCAGGTGGTGAAATTTCTATATGTAGCTCTTTCTGTCAATTAAGCATTTTCTTCACACAGAGTGACACATTTTGAGCATTTATTTCTGGTCATTTTTGTGATTATGGTTTACAGCAAATGAAAACCCAAACTTCTACTTTTTTGTTTGTTTACTTCTTTTTTTCAGACAATGTGAATATTCAGAAATAGCTATGTTCACATAATGATCTGCAGTTATGTGGGAAACTGCTGACTTGACAAATGATCATCAGATAATGATCGACATTCTCTGAAAAGCAGGTCATGTTTACCCACCTATAGATGGATAATGTCCAGAAAACCAAAACACAGCCGAAACACTGACTTCCAATAAATCAGGGCCAAAACTCCATCGGTTTAGCATTGTCTTTGATTAATAACTGGAACCTTGATTAATAACTGGAACATTTAACAGAATTTGACAAAACGTAATACCACTGCTAGTTTTATAAATTGGCACTTTGAACTTCCTTGTTGCTGGAATGTGCTATACAAATAAACTTTACTTCATACACAAAACTATCCAAAGTTTTCACAGGAAATCGAAGGCAAGCCAGAAAGAAAACGTTAAGTGTTAATAAACAAATGTTTCATACAGTTCCTAAAGCAAAGGTCGTAAACAAAAATGTTTTCGGTCCTCATTTAAAGGAACCAGCAGTTTGTCCAGATCTCAATTATTCAGAGTTTGTTCCATATCTGAGGAGCCTGGAAACTAAAATCTGTCTCTGTGTTTAGTTCTAGTCCTGGAAACACTGAGTGTGAAACCAAAAGCTCTTGGGGTAGAGTATGAATGAAATATGTTTTCATGAAATTACTATTCGTTTTGCTGTTCTGCAAGATACTTCCAACAGTGGGGTTCATTAAATCTATAAAAAAAAATGAAATATTTACAACACTTCTAGACCTTTTGAAAGGGTCTCATCTTATGGTCTTCTGTATTATGTGTGTAGTCCAAATTGTTCCTTGCTTCCCATAACGCTGACCACTAGTGGCCCCACCTTCCTGCAGCCGTGTGAGAACTATAGAGACAGTGGGATGGATTACAAGTGTGTAAAAAAAACAAAAAACAACCAAAAACAAATTACAGCTGTGTAAAACGGGGGAAATGTAATTTACCTCGCTATATATACAGAGTTTTTCCAGGCTATTGAATATCACTTTTACTGGACAGCCAGAGGCCTTAAGGTCAGCGAACAGTGTCTCTGTCTCACAGTGTGCATGTATTTGTATCCAGATATGAATCTATTTAAAGGAAAATAAATATATATCGTTTTGGCCAAAAACAAGAGAGAAGAATACAATACCTTCCAAAGGAGAGGTGTTGCTAAGCAATTTGTAACAATTTCTTCTGACCTTTCCTGCAGAAGGCTCTTATTTATATCACTGCTATTATACACTGCTCTGCGCACGAGTACCGTAATCACAGATGTCTTTGTTACATGTTGTTGATATATTCTACGAATTTGCCAGATAAATCACTGCAGACTTACACCACTGAGATCTTTGTTTTTTTATTAATACCAAGGGTTCAAGTGCTGCATTCAGAAGATTGTCTGGATAAGAACAAAATGTTTAAGTGGTTAATGTGGCGACGCTACAGCACATTTTAAACATTGAAAACCAGACATGGAGAAATTTGATGGCACTATTCCTTGCAATATAAGTAAAACATTAAATGGGAGTTAGAGTTTTCTATCAACAATAGTTTTATAGGTTTCTAGTGAACTCTGGCACTCTGAATGCCAAATGCTTTCTGATTTAGACTACAGAGCAGGGCATTCTGGGTAAATACAACCAAACAAAGATGCAAGTCTAACAAGTTTTTCAAACGGTTTAGATCGTTTGACCCAAGTCAGTGTGAAAGCGAACCACACCAGCTGAAAATGTAACAAATGTTGCAAACTTTACGGAGCCGAGACCAGCAGGCGTGAAAACACCCTAAAGCTCACATGAACACCACACCAACACATATGCAGTACAGGTTTGCTTGGGTTCCTTTTTGTAGATTGTTGCTAAAATACATCAGAGGGCTTCATCTGAAAATGACAAAGGTTTAAAACACATAATCAGCCATAGCTGTACATTCAGCTGTATATTGTATAGGAGGTGAGTTGTGTCCTTGAAGTAGGAGACTGTCAACAGACTGGGACTTCAGGTCTCAGATAAACTAAAAAGTAAGTCAACAACTGACTATTTTCTTTGCGCTATTTCTGAGGAGTTCAGAAGCGATGTAAGCTAATGCCATGGAGAAACGCTTGTTGACTTGGGAAATCATCCATATGGAGGCTGACAGCCAGGCTCGGCAGGAAGATGTCGCATTTATCTGAGGAGCAACATAATTTACTTCACCTATTAGGCGTTTTAATGCGTTACCTCATCAGTGTAGTTTACAAGAGTATAAATGATTAAGCGGATTTAAGAAGGATTTGATAATTGGGCTCAGTATCACATTCAGGGGAGGGTTACAGAGCTGTGGGTCATTACCCTAATAGCGACCAAAAGATTCTGTGTCATCAAGTTACGTAAACTGAACTAACATTTCTTCTTCCAGTGTTTTAAAAAGTTCACGTGGTTCAGTGTCAGCATTTGTAACTGAGCTTGAATCCTGCCAGTCCTCTCGTCGTTTCTTGTTTTTTGATAATTCAGTCCCACTGGAGTCCTGGGAGATGCATGTAACATCGCTTCTCATCAGCTAAATGATTGCGTCGCCCTGGCCTGGCGCGTTTATCATCGCTAGGACCTCGCTTTCTTCCATCTTGCTCTTCATTGACATGCCTTTCATTGCGTCTGCGATGGGTTTCATTATTGATAGAAAAGATCACCGGCCGAGCGATAGGAAGATAAATCATCAGGCTCTCATCTGTTTGTATGGAAGCGTGTAATGACATGCGGACAATGCGCATCCTGAGGCTGCCGCTAAAAAGATCAGACCAAACTGACCTAGTGTGATTACTGACAGAGGAAATGATGGTTGTCAATTATCAGTCTTTCACTTACAGCAGAAAGGACTGGAAATACCATTCAAGGAATTTGATTCACTTTTACTTTTATCTATTGTTCATTAATATGAAGGTCACATCACCAATATATGTGTATAGTTTTCATATCCTGTGAACATTATTAAGTTTTGTCGATCATATTAAGTTTTTAAAAAATTGCCATTACATTTGTGAGTTTAATATGAGAAAGTGTGGAAATGTTATGAATATACAAAGCTGGGCATGTTTGTGAACTGGTAGGTTCAACAAGAGATTTTTAGAATTTTTTTTTACCAAATAAAAACATGGAAAGTGGGGTTACCCTGCATCAATACTTCCCAGAAGTCTTTCAGAATTTGTCTCAGTCTAGAGATTGAAATATTTGCCCATTCTTCGACACAATGTAGCTTAAAGAGGGTATTTTACATCTTTCAGGGACATAGTGCCATTTTATAGCACAATAAAGAAACCGTGTTACCTTCAGCTGTCTCTTTAAGAAGACAAAGGCCTAATTTCAAGGCGTCAAATTGCGAAGTTAAATTTCTTTTCAGTCATGTTAAAAATATGTATCATTTTTAAAACATCTCAAGGTAACAGTTACTTGATCATGTCATAAAATGGCACTATGTGCCTGGATAATACATACTACTTACCCTTTAGCATATTTGTTCAAAATGTTTTCATTACCATTTATCATTCTTTACTACTTCACGTGAATCCACTGCTTTGTGTTGGTGTGTTGCATGAAGTGTTGAAGCAGTAAACTTTGTGGTGCAATTTTCCCTTTCATACAGTTTCAGAAACTTCCTACTGGTATAACACTAATGGAAACAGACAACCAATTCTGGATAATAAGAAAAATATCTACCGTCAGTGACGACTAGGTTAGACTTTTTAAAAACGATTCAAAACATAAACTGTCACCAGTTAGCGACACACGCGAGCTAAGCTAACTCCTTCCGAAGTTGGGCGACATCGTGCCACTGTGTGAAAAGCGAGGCCAGGCAGGAAACCCGCATCGTGAATGCAGCACTGAGAGGCACAGCGGGGATCCGAGCTACGCACCTGGTTTAACGTTCAAACATGAACCGTTACTTACATTTTTTAAAAAGCGGCCAACGTCAGACCAAGCAGCCATCCCCGCAGATTAGCAGTCTTCACATTGAGAACCATGGCGACGGTAAAAGGTTTATCTGACTTATATAATGTGGAGGGAAAATTATTGCCCGTCAACATGACTGGATGAGACACGGAGACTAGCAGCATCTTTTTTTTCCCAGTCAGAGGCTCATTTACACCAATGTGGGTTTTCTAAGATGAGGACTAGAGTTGAATGTGAAGTTTGGCTCAGCATGACACGCTGAGAATTACCCAGAAGGAAAAAGAGAAATATGGCCGACTGGACCACGTGTGTGATGTACGTTAGCTGTGTGCTACTGTACATGTGGGTGTCCTTGAATCTCTGCCATCACAGGTATAATCTTACACTAGAAATATGGAGTCTTGGAAAATTGCTTTTTAAAATATAAGTACATAAATCGTAAAAACAAAAAAAAAGCAAGCCAGTAAGTTGCTAAATAGTTAAATAAAAAGGTAAAGAGTCGGAAAAGGGGAAACAAATAAATTCACAAAAAATAAGCATCAAATAACTTAACAAGTAAGGGAAGAAAGCAAATACAAAGATAAGTATACTTATAGCTAAGAACATATTTTAAGGTAAATAACTAAATGAATAACAGTAAAAATGCAATTAAGACATGATGAAACATGATTGAGAAAGACTGTTCCTGTCTGATTAGTGTCAATTCACATGCACCATAAAATCTTTAAAATAGAGCACAAGTAAGTACATAACTGAAAAGTAAATAATAAAATACAAAGAGTAAATTTGTCACTAGGACAGTAAATAAAGAGTAAATAAATCAAATAAATAACTAAATTAAGAAAGAGATAAGTAAGTAGGCAAGTAAATGTCTAAAAAGTAAAACAAGTTTATTAATAAGTTAAATGACAATTAAAAGGGAAAATATGTAGGCAAGTTCATAAGTAAAAAATTATTTAGATGAATAAATTTCTATGCTAAGTCACACAAAAGATAATTACTTTGTAAATATGTATAAAAATAAGTTTATAATAAGCAGGTGAAAAGGTATTAAATATTATATAAAAATGGCAGACTTCACAAATTGATGCATTTATTTAAAGTGCCGATTGATTAAATAATTCTGTAACTAACAAAAATTAAGTAAAATGATCATTTTTAACCTTCTAAATAAGTGAACATAAAAAAGCACATTCAAAGCATGAGACATATGAGACATGTTTAAAATAAATGAAAAAATAAATCCTGTTGCAGACTGCTGGAGTACTTCAGATTGTTATTCCCTGATTGGCTGAGGATCTGCACCAGCATATTGTATTTGATCTCAGATTAAGGACAAAAGAGGCCAAAGCAAAAGTGGCACAAAACATGTGGCAAAAGCTGTTGTCCTGCGTCAGTCGAATCCAACATTTTAGCAAAAACAAAATCCTTTGTTTAAAAAAAAAATGCAAAAATGAAAGCAAGGAACCACAAGTGGCCAGATCAACAAGTTACAGTTGGTCCTAAAATGGTTTTGAATTGGTTAAAGGAAATAAGGCCAAAAAAAATAAGAATTAACGTGTTTGAGTTTGGTGCCAGTTGCTGGGCAACCAAAAGAAGATGTAGCAGGAACTTAGCTCGTTTTTTCCAGCGGCAGATTTAGATGCAGAATGTTTCTGTCAACTGTCAGAGTGAAAACTGTAGCAACACTTTTACTGCTGAGTGGGAGGAGGAAAAAATCCAGCGGAGGCTGGTGCAGGTTTGAATATTTCCAGAGTTTGGAGAGTTTAGCCTTCTCAGGGAGTTCCAGCCAATCAAGGCAGATTTCATATCTGTCACATCAGTCTGCAGGGAGAGACGTGACAGCAAAAGTCACTAAAGAAACAAGATCCAGGTCAGCTTACACTGATCAGAGTCCAGAAAGCAGCAAGCAGAGGACAGAAATGTCCTCTACATTAAATGCACAAACATTAAATATTATTTTTAGTGCTTATATCATCAAAAAACAAACAAAACTCTGGCTGTCATAAACAGGATTGTGTTGACACCTAATGTTTCCGTTTATCATGTTTTTAATGTATTTGTTTTATATGTATGATTTTGCATATGTTGCCACTGTCATGTTTTACTATTTTACATTATTATTATTTCACTTCCTAATAGTTGCCAGGTATACTGTTTGAAAAAGAAAAGCCCATTTAGAGACAAGTGCTACAAATTAGCTATAAGCAACATGTTACAAACATGGGACTTCTGTTTAGTTTGCCTGTGTTATTGTGTGTCTGTAACCATCAAATAAACTTGATAAAATAAATTCAATTTCTATATATTTTCCATTACATTAATCAAATGGGTTTCTGCCAATAATTATAATTTTTGGTTATTATAATTTATGTCAACAGATTCCATAAAACAGTAGTAAAAATATTGGACGCACAATGTAAAAAGCGAAGAAAAAAAAGTCATAAAAGATATTTGATAGCTTGAATTACAACAAACCAAAACTGCAGGAACCAACAGCAAGGAAAATAATACAAAAAGCAAAAAACAACAACATAAAAAAATCACAGGCAAGCGTTACTGACACAGTGAGCAGATACCAAGTGGTCAGACATCAACAAGACCCGGGAAGAATAAAAAGTAAAGTGACAAAAGCCTTTGTGGCGCAACTCTAATGAAAAATGTATTAAAGCAAAAAGCAATCAGCCAGGACCTCGTATCTGACGAGGGCAAAGGAAATCAAAGAAAACTAAATCTTCAAAAGACAACCGTAAAGAAACGACGGGGAGACCAAGTAAACCACACACAGCATCACCTGAAAGAAGGACCAGGGATACATAAATAAAAGAAACAAGGAACCCAAGAAAAGAAAGAAATAGAGAACCAGCTTAACAAAATATCAAAGACAGGTGACGAGTGGAGGCTGATATAATGAAGAACTTTGTTTTTTAAAGCCCATCCTCTTGAGTATTTCGGTCTAAATAAAAGGCAACTCAATAAAGTGAAAAGCTTTTTATATATATGGATTTCAAAGACAGAATTATGTCCATGTAAATGACATAAATGAATGTTAAAGCAAGAATTTATAATTCTATTATTATAAAGCAGTTATTTTTAAGCAATGCTCTCACTGCTGGACTGAAATATAAACAAACAGTTCTTATATAATCTCTTTGTTCAATTATTTTGCATCAGTGGACAACATGCACAGATGATTGGACATATGTTTTAAAAAGTATGTTTTTTTTATTTTTACTGTGAAATAATTAAAGAACTAATTATTCAACCCCCGGTTGAAAAAAAAATCTAAACATTTTAAGAACAAATAATATTGGCATCTTCAAGATGTTTTTTCATCAAACCAAACAAAAAGCAATAAAGGCTTTATGGAGTAAAACAGGAACAGAAATCATTGACTGTAGGTGAAGGCAAAGCAGACTGTCTGGTTTCCTCCCAGTGTTTTGTGTAAAAGCGTAGTTCCAAGCTTGTTATTTCCTAATTGTCTGCACTGATTGTGAGAATTGTACAAAAATTACCAGCTCAAATTTTATTAAAAGGTGCAGAGAGAAAGAAAAGGGAGCTGCGTTTATGTAAATCACCTTTGTTTGAGCTCCGAGAGGGCAAGCGACTTGCTCCGAGTGCAACCCTTTGAGTGCTCTCCTAATGCCGCCGTGTCTTCCTCTCCGTCTCCATCGGGTTTTTAATCAGGGTTCTTCTCTCTCCGTTGAGGAAGGTGACAGGCGTTTTAATTGGAGCAGCACCAAAGACAGCAAGCATCCATTAACATTCATTAAATGCATTTTTACATATTTTCTTCAAGCTGTTTTCACCTCAGATTCGCAATAAGAAATACGAGACACAGCTAAGAAAAGTAAAATATGCAAACTTAAAATAAAATACGAAATCAATGCTGGAACGGCAATGGATTTGGGGTGTTTTCACACCTGATAGTCCAGCCAAAAGTTGCAACATTTCTTACATTTTCAGCTGGTGCGGTTTGTTTTCTCACCCCACTGTGTCAAGAGATCCAACCTGTTCCCCTCCTCGCCTGTGGTGGCACTGCAACAACAAGCACTGAAGGAAACAACACAGAAACCTCAGAAGACTGTGAGCAAAACTTCCTTCTTCGCAAAATGTAAACAAAAATGAAGTAGCATCAGATTTTAGAAGTTTTAGGATTTCTCTTTTGACTTTGGTTAAAGAAAAACAAAACAAGCAATTTCTCCTGCTAGCATTAGACCTGAGTGTATAGTTTG
This sequence comes from Micropoecilia bifurca, assembly GCA_903067075.1. Lineage (NCBI taxonomy): Eukaryota > Metazoa > Chordata > Actinopteri > Cyprinodontiformes > Poeciliidae > Micropoecilia > Micropoecilia bifurca. Next base: position 24,109 of record CAEGAF010101685.1, read on the forward strand.
GTTGTATTTACCCAGAATGCCCTGTGCTGTAGTCTGCTTGCGTATCCATTCAAATTGGACCAGAGTTCACTTCAACCAAACCGAGACAGAGGTTTGTAGGCGAACCAGAGTTCACTTCTTTGGTCCACATCAGTTAGCTTGCACATTCACACCTCCACAAAATGAACCAAACTTTCTGGGCAAACAAACTAGATTAAAACAGACTAAATAGTGCTGGTAGAAATGGAGTCTGGATGAATCAACAAAATAATTCAAAGATTTACAAAAGTAAGAAAAAAAACAACTGTTCTTTCTGATCTTGGAGAACGCTAAGAAAGACTAATTGTGTTTGATTTAAGGAAGAATTGCAGTCAGAAAACACAAAATCTAAAGATACTTGTCAGTTTTGTAGCTATGTTTAGTGTGAGATTATGGAACAGTTTAACAAAATTAACAGTTTGGGTTTGAGACACAATTTAAAGAGTGTATGTAATAATGAGGGACTGATCCAGTTAAGCATGAGAACACAATGGTAGTTTTTCTTGAGAAAATTGGCTATTTTCCTCAAAATAACAGATTCAAACACTTATAACAAGTCCTTTAAAACAAGCCAAATGAAGAAACCAAACTGAGCCTAGCCACTTTTGTCACAATGTCAGTTATATATATTTTTTCTGTATTCTCTTGATATGTTTAGGGTTTGGTATGTTAAGGTGTGGTATTCTAAATATGCACAGAGAAAATTAAATGGGGAAAAACATATTCAACATTGTTTCTGCATTCAATAGGAGGAACTTTTTTTAGAGTCCCTGTAAACCACATTTCATTTTCCTATTTGCCAAGTGAGTCTATGAAATGACAGGAGTTATGAAAGAAGAAAACTGACAAAATCTGATTGGCTGTTGGCAGCCAGTGACAGAAACAAGTTCAGCCTGTCAGTGGCGGGCTGATAAGCTCATTCAGCATCAGAGCATCATCTGAAACACTATTGATGTCACCACCACTTGTATGAGTTGGTAGAAACTGATGTGTTTTTTTTCATTGTGACACTGTGAGACAAGAAAAATTTTTTTTATAATGGTTGCAAAACAAGATAAAAAATAGGAGAGAGAGAAAGAAAAGTTCCAAGTAAGTAAAAAGGGCAAAGTAAGAAAAACATGCACAAATATCCAGGGTTTTCTTTTAGTTTTAAGAACTTTTCCCCAACCCCTAAGGTTATTTTGAAAATCTGTCGACTAAGGAAACAACATGGTAGATTCGCCTAGCTTCGTCTCCATCGACCATAACGTGCAAATTGGAATTACAAAAAATGCATTTGCTTATGAAAAACAGGTCACATTTCAAAAAAGCTGATATTTTTCGATAAAAGGTTTTTCAGCTGTATTGAAATTTAGCAAAACTTGCACTAGAAACACTTTTTTCACATCACACCAGTTAGTATACAGCAGCAATGCGCTTATTTGCAGCCATCAGCACTGCAAATAAGCAATGCTGATTTGCAATGCTGGGAGATGCAGCTGCTTCTACCATCGTTTGAGTTTATCATTCAGAAGTTTTGAATCCACAGCTCTTCTGTAAAACCACACACCACAATTTCCCCAAAACGGTAGGCGGGGCTTGTTGCTCCAGCGCCTGTTTCTGATTGGCTGATGGATGATTAAGCACCACAGCTGAATTAAAAAATATCTCATAACTATTTACATCCATCCTTTTTAATGACTTACTCACATGTGATTATAATTACATTTCTTATTTAATGGAAACATCGCAATTGCGAAAATGCGTTTTTCTGACATTATTACAAAACAGACTAAAATTTGCACACATTTGTAATGGAAATACAGCTACTGTTATGAAAGAAAAGGGAGTATTTTGTTGTTTGGACCTGTCTTCAGGTTGTGTACCTTAGACAAAGTTACTATAGAAAAAAAACATGTGACGCTTGGACATGTTGGATTCCACAAACGGGGTTGAGATTCTGCACCAGATTTGGTTGCAGTAATGCACAGTGAGAAACGTTTGGCCTAACCATCTGTCTGCTGGTAGTGGGGGGCGGTCAGAGAATGGGGGGCAGAGGTCTGGGTCAGTTTCCTCATTCTTTGGCTCAGCAGCTCCACAGCCTTCTCTCTGCTGCACCAGCAGATGCTCTCTGTTAATTAACAAGCTGACACAGCATATGTACAGGTTGAAATTTGGATGTCACAAAACTCTCTGCAGTCTCCAGGTCTGTGGAAGTAGAACGCCTCTGAGGTGTTGGACCTCAGGGGTTAGAGCAAAGGAAATTCACCTTTGAGTTTTCTGCCAGAAACGGCGAAGTTCTGGCAAATTATTACGTCCAATTAGTGCCTTAACAAAAGTCACAAAGCCATGCCCACTACGTTGACATAAGACTGCTTGATAAAGTGCTAAAAAATGTTTTTCTTAAACCACAAATAAAATGCAAAGTTGAACTGTTTTTTTTTCCAAAGTTTTAAAAGACAAACTGAGAGACAGGGACTCGGTTCTAACGAGCTCCTCATGCTCTTACTGCTAACATTTGTCCAGTTAATGAGGACAAGGCTGTTGTCTGCTCCATGCTCAGAATGCCAACTCAGCACAGGCTCTGAACAAGGCAGTGGTACTGCTGCTGCTCACAGCCATGTTAGGCTGCAGGGTTCAAAGTCCTTCCAAAGTCAAAGGGATTCTTCTGTTCTCCTTAAATTTTATATATTTTGATCTATTAGTAAGTAATCTGGCTGCAGCTGCCTGCGTTTATTGGTGGTCCGCTAATGTCGAAAAAACCCACAATTCTGTAACTGCCGTGTTTCTGTTAAATAAGAAACGCAATTAAAATCACAGGGGAATAGTTCGTTCATGCAATAAGCTGTTTAAAAAACACGCAGTGGGTGCTGTGGTGGTGGAGAGGCAAAGCTTGACCCACGTATTGAGGCCTTAGTCCTCATGGCTGTGGTCACAGATTTGTTTCCTCGTCTGGTGACCTTTTCCCCTCTCATTAGCCTGTTTCCTTTCAAATAAAGACCACTAGAGCCAACAAAACCTTTAAAAAAAACATGCAGCGCCATTTTGTGTATATATATATATATATATATATATATATATATATATATATATATATATATATATATTTATTCAAACACAAAAATTGCAACACCATACCTCCTCCTCACTCAATTCATTTTATGTATTTACCAACAATCTCCCCAGTAGTTAGAAAGTCTAAAGTTTTCTGACTACAACCTCAAGTTGTCCTTCACTGCCATAGATTTGTTCTACAAGACATTGTCTGTAATACTAACCCGGAAAAGGATGGCAGGCGTAGTCATGAAATTTTGCCTCTGCACCTGCAGGCAATTCCTCCTCAGGGTCGGGCATCTTCTGGGAATCATCCTGACCAGCAGCACCAAGACGCTCTTTGGTTCTCCTGTAAACAGTCTCACGAGCTTGTGATCTTCTCCCTAGATGTGGGAAATATGTTCATGACACATTTTTGTTTAGAACACCGTCCTCCTCCATTTACCCCAATCATTCCAGTGACATCTAGAAGGAACAGCTCCTTGTCTAATCGGAATGATTCCACTGGCTGATGTGCTTAGATCCTCGGGGGCAAAGTGCTGGCTGCAGACACAGGTGTTCTCACGGAAGATTTGAAACGTTTTCACTTCATCTCTCCTGATTGCTCTCACCCAGCCGGCACAAATTTCTGGGCTCACAGGAAAATCATGGAAGGAAGCTCAAATATGGTTGTTTTTGTTAGTAGAACAGCATATCTCACTTTTAGCAATGACAACATCGTTTTTGATTGTGCCATGCTTGTTAGGTTGGCAGGTTGCTGCTGGGAAAGATGAACATGAAACAAAAAGAGAAATTAGGATTTTGCATATGAATATTAAGTCAATATTTAAAAATGCTGAAAAATGTCCATGATTTTTTTAACATTAATATAGAAAGTGAAACTTTCTGTCATGATTTGTGGTGGAGAGGTGGTGAGGAGGACGGTCTGGACCCAGGATGGAATGAAGAAAATTCTGAGAATCCAGAAACACAAAGTCCAAAATCCAGGCAGCACAGACTGAACAGAAGGCTACGGCTCAAAACTGGTAACAAAGGACATCCAACAACAGACACGAACATCAGACAGTCTAGACAAGGACCCATCAAAGAACAAGGAACACAGGTGGGCTTAAATAGACGGGGAGACAAGGAGTGGACAGGACAACAGAGACTCCACAGAACACAGAAACCAAAATAAACACAGAAAAACTCAAATCCTCGCACTTTAACATTACAGCACTAAAAGGCAACAGTGTATATTTTACCTAACTGTGGCGAAAGCTGCTGCTTGCTGGAGCCTGTTTCTTTTAGAGAACGATAAATTGACAAAGACTGATAACGTTATCATTGTTATCTAGCACATAAATACTGTTGACTTCTTCGAGTCAGAACGGACGTTGTCTGACGTACCTGTGAAAAGGGTCCATCAAATGGTCAATGGAAATGCAGCTATTACACTGTGATGGTGAGGAGCTAAAAACAAAGACGAGCTTTACTGATTAATAGAACTTAGAGAAACAAGGAAACCGGCTCCGGACAAGAACAGGAAACATCCTGGTGATACCAGTAAATAAGTATTGACTGAATCACAGTGCTAATGCTTTAGAGATGTACTCAATGCTACAAAGGTGAATACATGAACTGATGATCAGCAGCCAATGAGAGAGCTGGAAACAGAGGCACTGACTGAGAGGAGCAATAGTAACATTTAGAAATGTTATTTCTTTATTGAATCTGGAAATCGATAGTTGTGTTTTTGTTGTAGAACATTACAATAACCTAATATTCAGATATTGTATGATTATCCTTGAAACGTAGAGGGTTTATTTCTTATTAGTTAACCTTCCTTATCTTTGAATTTGTTGCTCTTAACAGCAAATGTCTATCAAAGCATCAGTCATATTTAAGTTGTTGGTAAAGTTCAATGCATATTTGGCATTTTAGGATGTTTTCACCCCTGGAGGTTTGATAGACTCTGTTCTATTGGGGACCAAGATTAGAATATTTGGTGCATTTTCAGTTGGTGCAGTTTTCTTTCGCACTGCAGTGTGTGAAACAATCCAAACTAAATGAAAAACCTGCTCTCTTCCTCTCCTGTGGCGGCTTTGGGACAAGAACCACTGAAGGAAACGACACAATAACCTTCGAAGAAGACATGAGCACAGCTTTATTCTTCATAAAATGCTAACAAAGATGGAGTAGCATCAGATTTTAGCAGTTTTATCTCTTTTGTCTTCAGACCAAGTTCCTTTTTTTTGGTCCACACCAGAGTTCGACAGCCTCATGCCTCCCCAAACGAACTGGACTTTCTAGGCAAAGGAAAAAGAGTTGGATTGACGTGAAATAAACTGGGCTGATTTGAATGCAACCTTAATGACTGTCAAGAATGGCCGACAAAAGTAGACAAAAGTGCCCAAAGTCATGAAATTAATTATCTAATTATCTTTGCTGGTAAAACTTTTAGTTCACAACTCGTGGAAACGGTTCGGTTATTCATTTGCACTCTTTTCCATTCAGTTTCTATAATTGGTTTAACTTCTCAGTTTGTATGGTTAAATTGTTCCATCCACGCTGTTCTCCCATAAATACACCAAACCCTTCCAGCCCTGATTCAGAGGCCACTACTGGCCCATTGTCCCTCCAACCATTTTGGCTGAAAAAGGATGAAACTGACATTCCAGGCAGCAACACGCTTGGCACTACGCAGCTAATTATCCAGAACCTTAAACCATTGTCACTTGTTCTCAGTGTAGCCTTTGAGATTTTACATCTTCTGTTTATTGTAGAGATATTTGAGGTAATAAGTTATAATTGTCAATCTTTCTTTCAATAATGCGTTTATTTTCTTTTATATGGCTCAAAATAATATTTTGTTTCTCACATAACTGATATACAAAACCTTTTGATTTTACTGATTATCTTTTTACAATGGCTATAAAATGTATTCACCACCTTGGATGTTTTACTCCTTTCATTGCTTTTACAAATCACCCATTATAAACAAAATTTGACTTTTTCAACAAAATAAAATGACAAAATAAATCCCTTCAATGACAAAGTGAAAAATGACCCCCACAAAATTGTGACATACACAACTATTTAACATAAATAAGGGATTGCCTAAATACTTTTACTTTGTTGAGTTTACCACATTACAGAAACATTCTGCACTCAATCAATTCAGCAGAATTTCAGTGTTTTCTTTTCTTTCCTAAACTAGTTTTTTCTGTCCAGACAGGACCTTACTTGACCTGCATTTATGAATAGAAAACTGTCCAAAATTTAGCTTATAATTTTAACTTTTAACTTGGTTACATAAGTTAAACCTGAATTATTTTAACTGTTTGAGTGCTATTTAACTTTCATCTGCAGTAGTAAATTCAGAAAGCTAAAATTGCAACAAATAGAGAGCTACTATCTCAAACTGAAGATGATCCATTTTACCACAAACAATATACTAAAAAAACAAGTCTTAAATACAGCTTCTCTGTTTTTCAAGTACGATTTTCCTCACTTTCTGCTCTAAAGCCTCTTCACTTGATCCAGTCTTCATCACAGGTTGCTAAATTAGGCTGGATTACCTGTGAGCCAGATGTTCGTTTACATACCGGCTTTGATGAAGTGTCGCTACCACAAGAGCTAACCAGGTGTCAACACATGAGGGGCCTCAGCTGTGAAGTTTGCTTAGTGCCAATTCTGTGCAGAAATAGCTCTGAGAAGTGAGACGATCTGGGGAAAACCCAAACGGGACGTGTGTGTGTGTGTGTGTGTGTGTGTGTGTGTGTGTGTGTGTGTGTGTGTGTGTGTGTGTGTGTGTGTGTGTGTGTGTTTGTTTGTGAACCTGGGAAAAGTTTGCTTTCCATGCAAATGGAAGTATAGCAGGAATTAGCAAAAATGTTGTCACCTGCCTGAATGAAAGAAGCATCTCTACAATCATTTGTCAGCTTTACAAGCTTGTTTGGATGCCTCACTTCTTTCTTCACGTACTTAACAATTTATACCTTAAATTGTCCTTTTTTTACATACATTTTATGTGAAGAGCAGTTTTTTTGTCCATATTCTAGCAGCAACAGCAGAGCGTGTTCGGCTATAAGCACAAGTTTCGAACATCTTCCTTTGATAAAACTCATGTGTTCACCTGATGTGGCCGATGGGAGAACGTTTTCCAAACGAGGCAATCAGTTTGGAAAAATTTTTAAAACCTACATTAAGACGACATGTGGTCGATATCACAGGTGATTTTCCACATTTTCTGCTTTTTGATTTTTTGGGGGGGAGAGGAGTAGAGGGAGGAGTAGGGGTGTATATTTTATTATTTTGAAATATGAGCCATTTTTGCATCAAAAATGTTAATTTCAGACCTGTTATGAAAGGTCTGAAATTAAGTTTTGTCATTTTTGACGGGATGGAAAGAAAACTCAGCCGAGACGTCTTCCAACCTTCAGTGGCAACGAAGATGGGATTAGAGGAAGCTTGTTTTAAGTGATAAACCAATAGTTAATTACAAGCTTGTAGAGTTTCCAAAGAACCCTGGCACATCCTAGGATAATTAATGTTCCAAAAAAACTATCTGATAAAGACATGAAACTAGATTCAAAATGTTGTCTGTTGTGGAGGCGATTCAAATGTTGCTCAGAGCCCAGGATTAACCTCTAAGAGTAGAGCAAACCTGGGCTCATCCTGAGTTAGAACCAACAAAATGGCTGTGGTTCCTCGTGATGCTGTAATCGGTCATTGCAGCTAGGGGGCGCCATTTTTAGGCAGCGCACTAGAGGCAGTACTAGCACCTTTGATTTTGAAATATGAGCCATTTTTGTACCAAAAAATCCATCTCTGATGGTTGATATTATGTTGTTTAGTTTATTTTCAGACCAAATGATTTTTCTTTCAGTTCTTTATTTCAGTTACATTGAGTTAAACATTCTTGCAGACAGAGGGACAGGCCATCTTTTCTGTACGGGGAGATTGTGAGTAAAATGTCAGTTTGGCTCTAATTTCTATTGGTTTAATTTGAGTTTGCTAATTGTTGAAGTACTTACCTGTTCAGGATGGGTTTCGTCAGCAGGGTGGAGTAACCAGGGGAGCAGCAGGTGCTGCCGGGAAGGTCCTGAAGCTCAATACTCTGAGGAATTATATTTTGTTACATTTATCCTCCTTCTAATGATTTGCATGCATGTAAATATTTGTTGGTACCATTTTTTGTTTTGTGTTAGGTCTGTGGAAATAATGTTTGTTTTTATCACCCCTTTACCTGCTATGAGTTGGATTATATGTCACCTTAGTGTTGTATCTTTACCGATCTTCCTGATCAGCTGTGATTCTCCGATCTGCTCCAGCTCCTTTAAGAACAGAAAACCTTTAGTTTTTGTTGTGGAGCAGCATCACAGCTGTTTTAGTTTTTTTTTTCCAGGTCTCAGATTTTCATTTAAAGCATTCCAGCAGAATCACAATTAGATGATGGGTCTATGATGGGCCCATTGTTGTTGTTGCTCTGCTGTGATCTCTTTTAAGGATATGTCTGTTATGCAGCTCATATCCAGTCATATATTCCTCGTCTCCCTAATGAGGTTTCAAAACAGCACATTTTAGTAAAATGTCAAGCTTTCAACTAAAAGCTGAGATTTCTTCAGGTTAAGTAGAGAAAAAAAAAACTTGCATTAAATTTGTTTGCTAAATTTACTGTTGGAAACCTTTGACTTAGGTTATATGCTTTGAAATTCATATCAATTATCTGGTTTGATCCAGTTTGTATGATTTGAGAAATGATGCCGTTGATTCTTCTCCTACAATAGAATCTTTTCTTCAAGCCTTTTTGTCTCATCTGTATTACTGTAATGCACTCAACACACATCTGAGCAAAACGTTCCTGGACCAGATGCTAAAAGTTGCTGCCATGATCCTGACTAAATAGTCATTTTTTTGTGTTCTATCTGATTCTACTGCTAATCCATCAGCATTTGCTCCCAGTAGATCTTCCATTGAATATCCAGATGGAGGTTCAGAGCAGACAGGACTAATGCATCCTTACACCCCACATGAGGAAACAACACCAATAAGTTTATCTTGAAAGCTGCTGTATAAATAAAGATTTATACTGACTTTACTAAAACAACATAATGAAAGAACATCAAGACTCAAACACGGTTGAAAAGCTATTCCATTTTTTTATGACACAAGTTTGACATTTAAGAAAACGAAAAGAAAAAAAAGGAAAGAAAAACATGCATTTTGGTCAACTAAAACTGGGTTGAGATGGCAGCGAAAGGCAACACACAGTTCAGAATACATGAATACACAATCTTCCTTTTGGTGACCTTTTTGAATAATGGTGACATTTTATTCCAATACATAAATTCATAAATTACAATCTCCTCTCTTTATATTGCCTGTCTCTATGAGTCTCACACATCTAGCTGTACATCATCACATCACAGCATATATTGCATATCTCAAATAGAGGTGGGATAGTCATTTAATACGCCGACTTCCTCGCAGAAGGGAGGTAATGCAATTGGGCTGTTTTAACGAAGGGGATGAAGACGAAGCAGCGAACATAAACACCCAGGTTTCCTCTCTCTTGTCTGAAACAAGCACAAAGAAATCCTGCATAGTGTTGACATCAACATCTTGGTATGAAGGTGTTTGTATGACATTTGCGATGGTGTGTATGATTTTTGTGTGTGTGTGCAGTTGTCCACCTGAGGTCTATCTGGTTGGATATTTATGGACTGTGACGTATTAAACGATTCATAATCACTTTTAGTCAGATATAAACATACAACATCAATTTAACCAACATTGCTCGCTATGCTGTTTTCTAAAGACGTGCTACACTCAAGCAGACCTGGGTCAAATAACTTTTGGGCTCTTTTAAAAAAAAAAAAAAAGACTTACAGGAAATCTATGTGGTGGATTGCGTAAAGAAGCTGCCGTCTGGATCCATTTAGAAAACTTGTGTTTTGTTTTTTTTTCCTCATATTTGTTAACACTGTCACAATTTGGTACAAGACGCATAATCTGTGACAACATGGAGCTCATCCTCCTCCTCATCCCTGAACTGCTGTTACCTGAAGAAATGTACTGCTCCCGGTCAAAAACAACCAATCAGAGTGAAGGGGAGGAGCTTAGAGCTGTTAAATGTGCTAATGGTGGAGAAACAAGTTACTGTTCTAGTCAGAAAACTGAAAACATGGTCATTGGGTGGCGAACCAGCTGTAGTGTAGTAGAAAGCAAGAAACAGTGAATGAGTGGCGTGTGGATGACACACATCTTCTGTCTCATACCATAATGTGACGGCATGGGGACATTTTTGTCAAAGTTACACACTGGAAGTTGAAGTATCATAACAGAGGTTTCTTCATATTCTGTTGGGATTGGATCAGTAGTATATAACTTTAGGATGACGTTTCCAGGACTCGTTTTTGTTAGATGTGTGTCTTTGCAACTCAAAGAATCGATAGTGTTTCCGAGCCAATAAGCTAGATATTAGCCCTGCTAAAAAAAAAAACAAGAGCTTTGGATCAGTTTGTCTCTATGGCAATTTGTTCTCTCAGTTCATATCACATCACTTCTTTTCTTTGTAGTAGACTTCGAATATATGTTTACATAAATTATCTGGACTCCCTTCTTACCAAGGCGGGTATGAAAATTCTCTAAGGCTGCTATGAACTGACGGACTGTCGGGTACCAACAATGTGTCCAGAGCGACGCACAAAACAAACTGAACTGCAAAAGTAGGAAAGATGGCGCCCTGCCAATTAAGACTCACAAGAAAAACCACTCAGAAAATCCCCAAAAACAAAGAAAAAGGTGTTAATGAAGGCTGTGCTTTAGCTAAGCTGGTCCGACTGGCTTAAACCAGATCCCTTTAAGCCTGTCCAAAGACTTGCCCCAACAGCTAACAAGGACCTACTGTCTTCTTGCAGAGACTGACAAAGTGTTCATTATTCTGATATTAAAGTGATCATCTCACTTCTACTGTTACTCAGTCTTTTCAAATATATTTTGGAGGTTGAATCTGGAAACACTTTTGCCTACAATTTTCCATGTCTAAAGTCATGAGGTCTTTCAGGTCAATGCAGGTGCCTTGATAATATTTTCTAATAAAACTGAATAATAACCATAGTATTTAGCCCAGGTTTGCCCTCAGTACATAATAGCCCTTCATATGCACATGAAAAGTAAAAATGGTTCCTCTGTTAAAGTGAACAATGCTTCCTCCTACTCCTCACTTTCATTCTTAGCAGCATTCATGGATTCTTTTCAACAAGAGTCCCTTCATCAGTCAGAGTCTCCTTTACATTTCTGTCCTCTGTCTGGTTCCCACAAATGGAGGCCGGTGGGTGTGTCTTCAAAATGAACAAATAATAATACTAATAATAATAATAGTTTAAAAAATAAAAATACACAGTCTGTCTGAATCTACGAAATTCACCAGACTGGAAAAAACGGGGATGCTACTGTTACCCATGGATATTAAAAAACCCTAAAGACTAGCTGTACAGAGTTCAGTGTTTCCTCAAAGAGGAGCTCCGGACGTCGTCTGCAGCCACGTAAGACTGTTTTGTTTTTGCACAAAGGCTGTGGAGACACAGGGTCAGTCGAGCCCCGTCTCCTGTGATTTAATGTCATCATAGTAATAACTGCAAACTTCAGGCCTGTACTCTCTAAATGCTTCTTCCATAAAACCCCCATGACTGGCAAAGGTCGAAACCAAATCATGGCTATGCCAAAAAAAGAAAAAAGTGATTCGGCTTGTGATTACTGCTAAAACCTGTCAAAACGTCACCATCTCCTGTGCAAAAAGGAAAGAATTAGGCATCTTTTAAAGAAAGGACTGATCCCAACAGAGAACGACAGAGCACTGAACAAAGGACACACGTTGAGAAGTCTCCTCCTGCTACGTTCAAACGCCGCAAACGCAGAGGATTTAACTGTTCGGCGACAGACGACCGACGTGCGTTTCATCTTTTTTTCCTGGCGCATGTGTTGACGTGCTGAGCGTCGCTCTTCGCCGCGTTCCTGTCCTCCGGCGCCGATTCTCCCCTCCCCTCCATCCAAGGTCTGGACGAGAATCCGTGGGGATCTACGGCGCGTGTGTGTCGGCCGTCTGTCCCTCGGGCGGACAGGTCGGAGGGGTCCATCGATCCCGCGCTGCTGCATTTCTTCATGGCCGTGGGTCCCAGACGGCCCGGGGCGAGCAGCGACGTGAGGGACAGACTGTTGAGCGTTTCAGACCAGTGTTCGCTGCAGAGGGCCTGGTGGCCGCCGTCCCTCCGTGTCCCCGCCTCTTCATCTGAGGGGTCAACGCAGTCCTGCTGGGGGCAGTCGGGGTCACCGCCGCCGCCGCTGTGGCTCCTCTGTTTCCTCCGAGTGGCAGAGCTCTGTCCGCTCGGCAGTGGCTGCCCTCGGTCCGCTGTGGGCTGCTCTTTAGGGCGCAAAGCACCAGCGGGCAGCGGGCGGAGGACGGGCAGGGGGACGTCCAGATGTCCAGGTGGGAACACGCCAGAGCCCAGACCTTCATCCGGCGCAGCCTGCAGGCTGCCATCTGAACTGCCTGTGGCTAAAGACGAGTCGCTGTGCGATGGATGCTGGACAAACAGAATCATTACTGAGTTTTTGAACATTTCATTACACAGTGATATTTTTCTTTTTTTTTTCTTTTTCTGTTGACAATTGTGCAGCCACTGAAAACCCAAAGTTATGATAATCTGAATACTGCAAAAAAATTGTTTTATAAAACAGAATGTCAGTAGACCTGTTGTTCCAGAAATGATTGCTGTAAATGATGATATTGTCATTTTGGCTCCGTTTCCAACAACTAGAATAAAAATGGCTTAATAAAGAAAGTACAGTCAAAGAATAAAAATAAATCCATCCATCCATCCATCCATCCATCCATCCATCCATCCATCCATCCATCCATCCATCCATCCATCCATCCATCCATCATGTATGTATTTTGAACCAAAGTGAAACTGACAGGACTGAATCCAAAAGACTAAAAGGCTCATAAGGGAGACACTGAGAGAAAGAGCAGCAGGGAGGGAGGAATGCAGGAAACAGAAGAAAAAGGCAACATGGGAGACAGTCAGGAACCAGAGCCGGGGGGGAACCGGCGTGCGGCGCGTCAGTATCAGGCTCTGGGCCGGCTAGGCTAATTAGCCGAGCGCCCCAGAGCATTACTGTAGCAGCTGAGCATCACAGAGCCACTCAGGCACGAGCTAAACAAACCGAGCAGGTACGAGAAGGGGCGGGGGGTAATAAAAATCTGTTTCCATGGTTACAAAAAGAGCAAGAACTAAAAAAAGCTTCTCTTTTTTTGTATTCTGGGTTGATTCATGCAGAAGCCAACAAAAGGCAGTGTGTTGGTTTCACTGTGGAGTAGGATTCTCATTAAACAGTGATAAGAAATGTTCAGCTGCAGAAAACAAACACAGTTATTGTCTGAATGAAAGGCCAGACTGAAAACTCTCACTTCACCCAGTTAAGTGTGGATTTAAAGGCAAAAACCAACAGATTTATATTAGAAGAAGTAAAAAAAAATCTGGACTTGGATTCAAGGACATTCTCTTGATTAGACACATGGAAAACATTACTAGATGGGTTTTCCTTGTGTAAAAGGGAGCAGCGTTGTGTTTTCACCTGAGAGCCCAGAGGCCTGCTGTTGGCTCCGGGGGAGCGTAGGGAGGCCCAGGAGGCTGTGGACGCCCGGCGGGACGCGTCCCTGTCCCTCGGCCTCACGCCGTCCCCGTGAGTGTCTGACTGCGCTGCGGCGGCTGGGAGGAAGGAATCAGCTGGGAGCTGAAACACGGGCGACGCTGCGTCGGCAGCAGCGCTGCGTGTGTTTCCATCGCCGTCTGTGGAAGGAAGGCGACGTTTCAGTAAAGCCCGGCTTCTATAAATACATCCAAACGAATCGGACCGTCTTTATTCTGGACGCGAAAAGAGATTGAAGTCGACACGTTGCAATGAGAGATGATCTACACATGAGTTTCCTGAGCACTGCAGGGCATGAGGGAACAAAAACATCTCCAAACAGATGGATAGCATTACTCCATGTGGCACGTCGAGTTGTGGCGTCGTACCATTAATACAAGCCGCATAAAGTTTCTGCGAGCTGCTTCCTGTGCGCCGCCGTCGCCACAGATGGGCCGTTTACAGGCGGCTTTAAAAAGAGCTATTTTCACACAACTTGAGCACTCGGCCGAATTTCCCGATCAGGATTTTAGCGCGTGGATACATCATACCATACTGCCTATAAGTGTCATCAGATGCATCATCATTTATGTGAAGTCAGCATTTAACCTCATGTTGAGTCAAGGAGAAATCAGGAGGTTTCAGATTCTCATCTGATTTGTTCTCATCTTTGGCATTTTTCTTAAAGCTGCCTTATGGAGCTGTAAGAAAATAAATATGTTTTTTTTTTTTTTTTACATATTTGTTCAAATTATCATTATTTTGTGACAGTATAGTACATGAGACAGAAAACCTATCTGCTACCTTCTCCCAGTGTTGACTGCAAAATAATACAATCTGCCTGGAGGAGCTTTTCATCCAGAGCCTCTTCATCACTGACAAGCTCTCTGTATTTTGCACAATATACAAATAAACCTGATGGAGTGATTTCATCTAACAGTTTTTGGAAATAAATGTTGTTCCACAACAGGAAAAAAGACAAATTAAAAATGAAGCCGTTTCTTTTTTTTTTTTTAAATAAATCCTCTGCAGTACCTTTCTGATGTGCTGAGGTTTGCTGCTCCAGAGGAGGATTCAGAGGTGGATGGAGGAACTCTTCACTTCCTGAGCTAGAGGGGTAAGGTCTCCTGCAGCCTCCCTGCATGAGCAACTCCTCTGAGCTGTGGGAGTCACTGCTGCCCCTCTGGAAAACAATCAAAACACCAAACCAAAAACAGGAGAAATTTTTAAAAAGCCAGGTCAGTCGAGAAGGAAAACTACGCAGAGGGTTGGCGCTACACCCAAAATGCACCGACGTTTCACTGAAGCCTTTCTTTTCCTCGCGCCGTAATGGAAATCAATCTGTTTCCACTTTCAAAACGCTTGCTCATCATGCCCCACCTTTTGTGCATCTGTGCAAGTCTGATTTGAAATTTCTAGCGCTAACAGGTATAAATCACCAACAGCCTTCAAAGCATCAAATTGCTTAGTTGTAGTTGTTGCCGTGGTTGCGGTTGTTGTTGACGGCAACGGGATCAAATGAACTGAGCAGAGATGAAACGGGTTAGGTGGGCTGGAAGCAAAGAGTCAGTCTGGAGATGGAAATATGAACGACGCATTCGGTCTTACACTACACACACACACACACACACACACACACACACACACACACACACACACACACACACACACACACACACACACACCACAGCTCAACTACATCAAAACACAGTGGGAGACATGTTTTAGTCACTCGCTGAAACAAAAATAGTAATTAAAGGTGATTAGCAAGTTAGTCTGTCAGGATGATTTGTAGCTCTTTAAAACCCAAACGACAGTATCGTTTGAAGTCTTACCAAAAATTTCATACGTCTCGAATTGTTCCAATTTTTTTATTTATGCATTTTTGTTTATCTCATTACGTCAGCAAATCTACAAATGTTTTGTTGGGAACTGGAGTGGCACAAGTACAAAATGGTGCCTGGCTGTAAAGTGGTAGGAAAGGACACACAGTTTCACTTGGTTTTATAGGAAAAACTGTGCGTGGCATGCATTTGTATTCAATCCCCTTTATACTGAAACCTGTAAATGAAGAGCGGCCGTTCGCTGTCAGAAGAAATAACTAGCCAGCCTGTTTTTAATTAAATGTGAGTGAAATGCAGATTTTCAGTGAAGGTGATGAAAACTAAACTACACCAGACCAGCCAGGGATAAACTACAAAGATATTTAAAGATGCAGTACGTAACTTTTATTAAAAAAGACCCCATTATTTTTACACATTAGTGAAACTATCACCATGTCGTGACAGTATAGAATATGACAGATAATCTATGAAAAATTTGAGTTCCTCTGCCTTCTGCCCCAAAAACAACCAATCAGAGCCAGGAGGCGGGTCTTAGTGCTGTCAATCACAATCCTGTGAGGCTCACCCTCCCTCTCTGTGTTATTTTAAAATTTGTATTCAGAAACACTATCCATACAGTCAGACTAATTTTAACTTATTTCACAAAATAGAAATGGACATTAGTTTCAGTGTCTAAATGACAAAGCTTGTAAAATAATGTTTCTAAATGTTTGCAGTGGTTTACAATGTGGTTCTCCAGTGTATTGACCCAGGGAGTTTAAACAGAAGTCTCACTTTTTAGATTTTTCTTTTGTCTGAAACATGATTATAAATCATATTCCTCCCCATTCACATTTATGTACCACATTACGTTGGTCTGTCAAATAAAAACCTCCTAAAAATACTGTCAACTTTGCTTTTTAGTATGAAAAAAGTGGAACTATTTAAGAGTTATGAATGGTTTTTCAATTATTGTTCTATTCATTAAAGTTCGACATCAAAAAGTCCCTTAGATGCTATAAATAGTTTTTGTTTTGTTTTTTTCAAAAAAAGCGTGAAATTCGATATAACAAATAATATCTCGTCCATGGAGAGAATTATGGGTCCCCAGTGTGAAACAACACGAGTGTGACAAGCGAGTTGGAAAGGTCTTGTTAAGCATGAGTGAGTGAGTGGAGACACACCTGACCGTCTCTGACAAGCAGCTGGTAGCTGCTGTGTTCATCCAGGCTGAGGTCATCGGGTAACGCAGGAGAGGAGGATTTGTCTGACAGCTGTTCTGACATCAGTGACGCTTGCTCCACCTCCGCCAGGCGGATCTGCATCGCAAACACGCAACAGTCAGGAAACGAAACGGGACGTACAGGTTAGCAACACAAACCGATCTGAAGGGAAGGAGAATGTGAAAGTTGAAGTATTTTAATTAGTATTTTTCTAACTAAAATAGGACAAGATTTTGACTTATTTCTTGGTGTAAACAGTTAAAATTATTTTTTTAAAGACACATTAAAAGTTAATCAGTAATTAGTTTTACTTTTAACAAAAGTAAAACTGAGTTGAATCCAGTCCCTCTCAAAGTGAAACACATAGACAAGATCAGAATCACGTCTCGGTCACACACACTTCACCACACGCAAACCCAGTTTGTACACACACTTATTTAGACTGGAATAATTTCACTTTTGAAATTGTTGTCTTGTAGCTTCCAGTATTAAAACACGTGATGGGCAATTATTAACTCTCAGTAACACTTTGGAAAGACATTCCCTGGTCTGACACGTCTCTGTTTCAGCTGTGCCGTTTGGATGGTTCCGTCATGACTCACACAAAATGACAGTATGAATTCAATACTTCATGTGTGTTGAGAATATTCCCTTGTAAATCTTTAGAACCAACCACATGTCTTTTAAAAGCCACTGCAGACCTAAATGGTCCTGCATAGCCACGTTGTACCAACCTAGCAACTAACTGGTACTTGGAATAGAACAAACTTTATTGTCCCATAGTGGAAATCTGGAATTTCATTGAATATATTTGTTTCCACAGATAGGATTACATAAATATTCAACACTTTTGTTGCTTGTCATGTAAACTGTCTGTCATGATTCATCTGCTCTTGAATCAAAGTGTCTCTAATGATTTGGTGATCTGCGTTGTTTACATCTGACTTAAAAAGATCCACGTTATTCATGTTATTCGTGAAGCAAAAACACACATTTTGCAGTGTGCAGCTTAGAAAATGTACATTGAACAGGTCACTGTCTTTCTCAGTAAACATCTTTATTTTAGGGTAATTGACATGAAATGTGCGACAGACGTTCACAAATGATCCATACAACTCAGAAACTGCAAAAATGTCAATATCATCAATGTACATTTTCAACATTAAAAACAACATTTAAAAAAAGCAACACCACATTGACATGTAATTCATAAGATAATAAATCCACCGTCCTCGTTTTCCTCAGGGTCAGCAAGATGAATTAGTTTATGTCCGTTAAACTAATGTGTGTGTTTGCGTTTCCCACACTCACCTCTTGCGGGTGACTCTTGCAGTCCTTGCAGACGGGAGAAGAGCAGTAGTGGTGAAAAACGGACCCGGACAGGTTGTCAATCATGTCCCCTTCCAACGAGTCCTTAATCAGCAGAGACACACTGTCCAGCCACTGGCTCTCCTGCAGCAACAGACACGCCGTTTACCTCACAGGCAGCTTGAACAAAAACATGGAGGCTTGGTGCCCCTGTCACCTCGCAAGATAAAGAGTTAATCTAACTTTTTTTTTTCAGAAGCAACGAAAAGGAAATCAAATCCCTATTCTCCAAATGTCAATAAAAGTCAACTTAGCCAACATCTGATCATCTGTGTCGGGTTTCTCCGAAGAAACTAAAGCATCAGCTATTCTTTTCTACCATTTATCCTTTGATTTCATTCATTTTTCTCTTTCATTATTGCCTCCTCTGTAGAACATGCCGAGCGCATGGCGGGAAGTGCTGTTTAATTAAGCGCAATACGTTGGAGCCGATGTTATTTTCAGCTCCGACTGGCAGCTGCAAGACAGTTATCACCGACTCCTGCACTTGTACCTCCTTCCGACGGGGCCGGAGTCAGAGACAAATGTCAACTCAGAAAGTTTAATTGCGTCCCCCCCCCATCTTGTCTCTGTCACCTAGTCACAATCTATTCATCTCCTAAGAATCCGCCTCCTGGTCTCTTGTTATTTGTATGGAGAAGTTTGGTTACAAAGCTCTTTCTAAACAGCTGGACGTTTAATTAACAGGTAATTTTGATTTTTTTTTTCTCTCTTCATCTCTTGCTAAAGTTTTTATGCTTGTTCCTCCAGTGGTTACCCTTTCCTCCTGTTTTTTTCCTTTCCCATCCAGATACCATTAAAAGACTTGCTAAAGGGTGGAAGGTGAAGAGGGCAGCAGACAATAGCAAGTCCTTGGCAGCGCCCAAGTATTCACTGAGCGTACACATGGCTTCACGCAGCTGGGGGGCGAGGCAGCTTGATTGATTGATTGTGCCGGGCAGTGAGTGTGGTAAGCTGTGCCCATGACCCCGTTTGATTCACTGCTATCTGGGTTCTTCACACTATGCAGCCCCTATTGTGCATTACGCCCATCTTCCTCAACATACACTTTATATTCCTTCAAAACATTCAGCAGGTGCTCCATGCTGGGTGCCACAGAGAGAGATGTGCCCTATGGTTAAGTGCTTATGAAGACTGGTGCTTCTTTACTGAAACTGTCACAATGAAGCTGCTGCTTGGGTTTAGTTAGGGAAATCGGGACGCGGGAACTGAGTTTCAGATGCTACAGGCTCGTCTTCCGTTCTTTTCCGTTGATGTGTCCTTGGGCGAGAAACTTGACCCGCCTTGATGGATGGTGTTGGTCAAAGGGTCCGGCGGCGCAGATTGAATGGCAGCCTCACTTCTGTCAATCTGCCCCAGAGCAGCTGCGGCTACAATGTAGCTAACCACCATCAGTGTGTGGATATGTTTATGAATGATTGATTGTAGTGCCAAGCAGGGGATCCCAAACTTCTCCATGACATGACCCCCTGTGGAGCATTGACCTCTGGTTGTGGTCCCCTCTGCAAGCTAACAGGCAACGCTAAAAAATATGTAAAGAAACATCAACTTTTAATGTTTTTTATTTACTATCGTATAATTATTACATTCATTTAGCATAAATGTCTCCTGATTTCGGATGTCAGGAGTTCTGTGGTGGAAAACAAAAGTTTTTAAGTACAGTAGAGTAGTTCTATTGTATTTATTGTTACATTTTTCAGAAAATGTGGGTTTTGGGTTTTCATTGCACCCTAATAATCAAAATGATTAGAATTAAGTTCTTAAAATACATTACTGTGTCTAAAAAAGTCTACATAAGAGCAGTTACACTTTTCGAAAAGAATTGCTGAAACTCCCCATCAATCTGCTTACCATTTGGCCAATGAACTATTATAGATAGAATATACTCATAATATTTTTTGTACTGGCCATTTATGAGTTTCACTTTTTCCCCCATTAGTACAGCACTGTACACAAAAGAGAGAGGCTGAAAAACATTTTAATTACACAAATATAGGTGGCAAGGCAGTTCTTATTAACATATTAATGCAGTGGTTTTGCTTGTTTTCACTTTTCAAGGTCTTACAAATCTTAATTCACACTGTGTCTACTTAGTGGTAATTGGTGACTGTTCTTTTGTTGTTGTTGTTTTTAAATATTTTTTTGAAACAACCCCGTCACAGATTACTCATGCTGGAGTCATTAGTAAGTGAAATGATTCAAACAACATGAATTATTTATCAGGTATGTTAAAATAATATCGTTCTGGCTTTTGTATGTGTTTTGTTTGGAAATGAGCTATTGAAAACGGTGGACTACGATGTTGTTTTCAGGCCAGATTTAGATGAAGAGCTAGGGTTCCACATGTCAGATCTAAAGTCTTTATTCTGACACAGCAAAGACAAAAGGTGGGAATTCTTATTTTGATAATTGAATTGATAGTCCGGTGGATTCAGTTTGATTGGGATCCAAAATTGCAGCATTTCTTCCATTTTCAGCTTGTGAGGTTCGCTTACTTACTTACTGACTGAAGTGTCAAACAAACCAAACATTTCACCTCATCTGCACATCTGCACCTCCTCACTTGTGGTGGCGCTGCAGCAAGAACTACTGAAGGAATTGACACAAAAACATCGGAAGAAGTCACTGAGCTCAACTTCCTTCTACACAAAACATAAAGAAAACTGACGTAGCATCAGATTTTTGCAGTTGTAGCATTTCTCTTTTAGCTTTGGTAAAAGACGACGAGCCATTTCTCCCGCTAACGCCAGACCTACACATTTGTTCTTGATGTATTTACCTAGAATGCACTGCGCCAGAATCCAGCAGAGCAGTTTCCGGTCTGCTTGGCATTCACATACAGATTCAAAACGCACCAGAGTTCACTTCAAACCAAACTTAGACCTAGGTTTTTCAGCAGACCAGAGTTAGCATTTTAGGTCTGCACCAGAATTGGCGAGTTACTTGAAATACACTAATTCTAAAAAAAAAAAGGTGCACAAAGAGAGGTCTTCCCTTCCCTCTCCTTTTCCATTCTCTTTTCAATCTTGCAAAGTTAAAGATATCAGTGAGCTGACAAAGAGCTCTAAACACAATGAGCCTGTGGGAGAGCCTGCCTCCCACTCAGTTCACTGTTTTCCCTCCTCTGACAGCATCTATTGCTGTTTTCTCTTCCCTTCCCACTCCGCCATCAATTCAATGCTATTCCATCTGATGGGTGACAAAGGTAATTTCTTGCTGGTGAACTTTGCTACCAAAGGTTACAGAGCATTTTTGCTGATGGGGTTCCCAAAAAGAGTCTAGTCAGAGTTACTGTGAAGATGGCTAATATGTAGAGAACATCGTGTCTTTTCAAGTTGGGAACAAAACAAGTACTTAAAAAAGAAAAAAGAAAAAAAAAGCACAATAGATAGTAAATGGAGCAATACAGCAAAACAGAACAATATGCTGGGAAGTAACTCTGTACAGTTCAGTAGGTTAAAACGTCTTAGCCAGGATTACTTACAGCAAGGAGAACGAGCATTTCTACATAATTAAGTAGATAAAGTCAAACTGTTGAAAAGCCACAAAACGAATCCTAACCTCTGCAGCTGATGTCACAGACCTCAAACTCTGATTTTGTTCATAAATTTTTTTCATTATCTTTTACTCACATTGACAGCTCTTATTAAAATAATCTTCACCTGCTGGTTTTAACAAAAAAAAAGTAGTCATTGTTCTGTTTCTGTCCATCATCAAAGACAATCAAACAAAAGATAGGAGCAGCCAGCAGTTGAAGCCTTTCATCCAGACAATGTGGTGACAAAATTAAAGTTCTTGCAAGATTTAGTTCGTTAACAAAAGTACTTTTGAAAAAGAAGCTACGTTTTTTATTATTATGTGAGTTTAAGTCATAGCTTAAATGAGATGTGCATAGATATCAATTCATATTTCAATGTCACTTCAAATGATTGGTTACTTAATATGACTATGAAACAATTGGATCCTTGTTGATTACAGAAGAACAGAGAAAACGGCAGCTGAGTGGAATCAGAAAACTTGCTCCTCAATTCTGAACTTTGATCTGAACAGCTGACAAAAATGTGACTGTAGGAATTGGAGGCGAAGTCTGATTCCTATTTATTTTTTAGAAATGCGGGAGGAAATTAGTCGGGAATTGAAACCTGACAGTTCACAGCTTTGTGAGCTCTGACCGGTGTCTAACCAATCAAAGAATCAAAAATCCAGACTCACTTCAGCCAAGATAGAACACTGAAAAATGGTAACAACACTTTTCAGTGTTGACGCTGAAGTGGAGAAACGTAATCCTCACAATTATCTATTTTTATTAACAAGAATGTGTTCAAAAATTCATTGCCACTTATTACAAGTAATTGTCATTTCTCTCCACGTGTTTCACACATGGAGAGAAATTATGATCTGTCACAGAAGTAAGGCTTGAAAAAAAAAATTTCTTAATTTATATCTTCCTATAATAAAGCTCCTTAAGAGACATTATATTTCTAAACATACACCCAGATTTAAAGAGGAACAAAAAAAGCAAAGTAGGTGGATTAGCAGAGCTGCTAACATCTGACTGGGTCATCCAGGAGAATTGTAGAATATCGGCTCTACTGCCTGGATACTGGGCTGGTAGCATGAGATGACAGTTATGAGACGGACACAGAAACAGTCTTCAGTCAGAAGCTTCTTCAGTTCGCTGGTATACTGACCACTACTGGAGATCTTTCCTGCCCACAGCATCACCATCCACAAGTACTCTTTGAAGATCCTTGGATAATATGAGTTATGATGATATTTAATTCCTCTATAGCATAGGTCCCCACTGGGGGGGAACTCTGATAATTTCATCTCTAATTTTTAGCACAAGCTTCTCTTCTGGTACATCCAAAAGCTTTATGCACTCTTTTCTTTTCCTACTCATTCATATAATTCATCAACCCCTTCATTGCTTCCTGCCCACTGTTGCTTCTTTTGTTCTCCTGTTTTCACTCCTTCCCGTTTATTTCCACACTGAGTTTTTCGGTTCATTTACTTCCTTTATTTCGAATTTGCTCACAACATTCTCAAAGTGCCTCTTCCCATTTTCCAGAGGGCTTATAATTTTACACTGGCGTGATTATGATAGCATGAATCAGGCGGCTGAGGAATGAAAGTCAACATTGGCGGAGCGTCCGCTGGTGGTATTTTTAGAACAACGGAGACAGCCGCTATTTAATATCATGGTAAATCTGTGAGCTGGGGTCCTCTGTGTGGCTTCCAGCATCGCCTTGTGTCTTCATATCGTATCTGCTCAAGTAGGTCATATGGATTTCATATCAATATAAGCAACTAAGGCTGTATTATTACCAAAAAGCCTGTCCAGTTGGGCAACGACTTGTGCTGTGTGAGAAGTTAATAAAGTCTAGAAATAACCAGAACAAAATAATCCGATCAGAAATAGCACAGTTAACAACCTACTTAAAGCTGCAGTATGTAACTTTTATAAAAAATACATTTATTTCACATATTTGTTCAAACTGTTACCATGCCATGACAATAAGCTTTGAGTCGGATAATCTGTGAAAAACTCTATCCTCCTCCCTGTGTTGGCACTGCCATCTGAAGAACTACATCGCTCCCGACCAAAAGCGACCAATCAGAGCCAGGAGGAGTGACAGCGCTGCCAATCATACTCGTGTACATGCTGCTAAATGTGCAAATGGGAAAAATTACCAAACCTGAAAATCTGTTTATCCACCATCATCAGTAGACATGTGTTAGCATTCATGTCATGTAGCGCAGGAGAAGGTTATCAGCAGCGCATGCACTAGGATGATTGACAGTCCTCCTGGCTCTTATTGGCAAAGGAGCACGATTTTTTTTCACAGATCATCTGTCTCATATTCTTCTGTCATGACTTAGTGATAGGTCTAACAAACATGTAAACACATATATATATATATATACATGTAAACAAACATGAAAATATATATATATATATATATATATATATATATCT
>CAEGAF010101702.1:0-10337 GCA_903067075.1 Micropoecilia bifurca
AACCTGAACATCTGAAGGAATCACTCTAAGCCTGATGACCTGGTGAAGCAAGCAGTGAGGGAACAAGGTGACAGTTGATGTTACGGTACTTGAGGATGAATATTGAGTTTTTTCTAGGAAAGAAAATATCGATATATATCCTGATATCGATATTATTATACAGCCCTAGTACCTAGTGAACAGGAAGAGTGGGAACAACATGGCGGAGCTTCAACTGAAATCCAAACAATTGGCGTTGAAACGTATTAGTAAAAGACGTCTGAACTCTTCACGTAAATATCAAGGTTCTGGTGACTAGCAGAGTGAGAACGTGCAGCAAGAAACACGTAGGCTAACGCTACATAAGCTAAGCTAGTTTAGCTAGTTCTG
This sequence comes from Micropoecilia bifurca, assembly GCA_903067075.1. Classification (NCBI taxonomy): domain Eukaryota; kingdom Metazoa; phylum Chordata; class Actinopteri; order Cyprinodontiformes; family Poeciliidae; genus Micropoecilia; species Micropoecilia bifurca. The sequence goes on from CAEGAF010101702.1 coordinate 370, forward strand.
TTGTAAGTACTGCAGCATTTATCTTAGCATTACAAAGAAGGGAATAGTACTCAAAATTTAGTAATAGCTGTAATGCGCGATAGCTAGTTCAAATCTTGTGGCTTGTTTAGTCTTGTCATAGCAACTGTCATGTCAGTTGCTATGGCAACTACCAAGATGGCCGTTGGCTACAAAGTTAACACCACATGAGAACTTTGTGTAGACGATACGATTGATAGAATATTCAATATTTAGAATATTGACCCAGAGCCGCAAAGCATTCTGGGAGATGTAGGCAGAGGAAAGACTTCAGCTGACCGTCCTCTCACTGCTAGCAAAGCTGGATTGGTGGAAGCAACTGACTCACCTGCTCTTTGGTTGCCTAGCAACAACCTGCTGGGTAACAAGCAGTTTCATGTTCCGCCCAACTTTGGTTGCCTAGCAACAGTCTGTTAAGTAACTTGCACAGCAGCAATTTCAAGTTTTCCCTCTTTGCCTCAAAACAGCTAAAAAAACAGCAAGGATAGAAAACTGGATAAAACAGTTTGGTTGTATTTCAGATATTTAAAACAAAAAACTAATCAATAATTATCAATATCGACTGATATGAAACACTTGTGTTGTGATACTTTTTTCAGCCCTGATGTTAGATATTTAATTATAGATTTTCCTTTTTTTTAAGGTTGGGTAACATTAGCAGCTCTAAGTCGGTTTTATTTGGTGAGACTGGAGTAAAAAATGATGCAGATCCTTTAGATCACAGCAGGTTCATGTCCTAGAATGGCCTAGTCAAAGTTCAGGCCTAAACCCTGTGTAGATCATCGGACGAATCATTATTTTGTCAGAAGGACAGGAACTTTTATCTGCAGCGGCAGAGAAACGAAGAATCGAAATAGACGCCACTCTGCTTTTCTTTCTGCTTCAAAATGAAGAACAAACCAGGAAAACCTGAATCTGACGGTCCAGAACCTCACGGATCGGATCAGAACTCAAGATTACCGGACCAGGTCACCTAAACCCAATCATAATCAATCTAATTGGAAGCTACTTTACTGAGTTATTCAGTTAGATTTTATTTTTTTTTGGCTCAACCTCACTTCACAAAGCAAATACCGATAAAGAACCGGGTCAGGCCTACCTTTGGGTCGGTTCTGGACGTGCCGGTGAACCCAGAGAAGTGACTGCAGGTGATCCCAGGCCACATGAAGCTAAGGCGTTTTAGTGTTTACTAGCAACACCATGGCGGGTGGCGCCACCCAGATCCAGCAGAACGACCCGCTGGTGTCGGGTCCAGCTGGGACTTCTGACCTGTCCTCTGGTGAAACTTCCTTTGGACGGTGAAGGAGATGAAAATATGGGCTGCGTGTTTACAGGCAACACGGTGGAGGAGGAAGCATCTCCTCTGTTAGTCTGCAGAGGAACTTACAGCCGTTTCTTCCAGCTTCAAGTTACATCGAAATTAATCCGATTTTACATTTACGTTGGGATTTGTTGTTTAGAAGGAGACGCCGTGTAAAACCCCAGTTAGCCATAAACGCTGGGAACAATCAACAAAAATACCCAGTTAGCCATAAACGCTGGGTACAATCAACAGAAATACCCAGGTAGCCATAAAGCTGGGTACAATCAACAGAAATACCCAGTTAGCCATAAACACTGGGCACAATCAACAAAAAATACCCAGTTAGCCATAAACGCTGGGAACAATCAACAAAATTAACCAGTTAGCCTTAAAGCTGGGTACAATCAGCAGAAATACCCAGTTAGCCTTAAATGCTGGGTACAATCAACAGAAATACCCAGGTAGCCATAAAGCTGGGTACAATCAACAGAAATACCCAGTTAGCCATAAACACTGGGCACAATCAACAAAAAATACCCAGTTAGCCATAAACGCTGGGAACAATCAACAAAATTAACCAGTTAGCCTTAAAGCTGGGTACAATCAGCAGAAATACCCAGTTAGCCATAAACGCTGGGTACAATCGACAGAAATACCCAGTTAGCCATAAATGCTTGGCACAATCAACAGAAATACCCAGTTAGCCATAAACGCTGGGAATAATCAACAAAAATACCCAGTTAGCCATTAACGCAATCAACAGAAATACCCAGTTAGATATAAACACAATCAACAGAAATACCCAGTTAGCCATAAACGCTGGGCACAATCAACAGAAATACCCAGTTAGCTATAAACACAATCAACAGAAATAAAATATATTATTCTCTTCCCAAAAACAGACTAATGATGAATATAAAAGCATTTTTTAATCTAAACATAGAATATAAAGTTAGAATCACAGACTAAGAAGCCGTTCAAGCAATACAAACGACATCTTAAAAATAAAAATATTCAATAGATACACATTATCAGTTCTTGCATGTTTGATTATCTAGGAGCCATGTTTTTAAATTAGTAGAAAATTATTTAAGATTTTCTGTTTTTCTCACACAGACAAAGATCTGATGTTGGCAAGTTTATTAAACTGAAAGATAAATCAGTTCATCTGTTCCTGCTGTGGAACAGATGAACTGATTGTCTTTGTGTTTCATAAATCTTTTTATTAGCCTTTTCATTTGTTGTGAGATAAATGTTTTACCCCAGCAACAGTTTTACATCAGCTGATTGGGAGAAAACTCCAGTTCAACAATAATAAATACATTTTAATGGTAGTTTCTCTTTACCCAGTCAGTGTTTACATAATTATAACACTTTAGACTTTTTGAATTATGCATCTAGAATCAACCAAAGTATGAAAAAAACCTAAAGATAATAACTTTTAAGAGCTGAGACTAACTGAAAATAAAATAAAACTGAACTCTAATGGAAGAACTAAACTATGATAACCCAGGACGTAAATGAGACCCGGTTCTGTGTAACGGGTCGGTTCCTGGAACTGGCCCGACTTCTGGAAACAAACCGGTTTCAGGACGGAGCTGAACTCAACGCTGACCAAATGTTTCCAAGCTGCACAGATTTTTCCTGTTGCTTCTCTAAATGGGCCTTTTGTGTTCAGTTTTTAAGAACCAAGCGGTTCTGAAAGGACGGTTCTGTTGTCGGGCTTCGAGACCCGGCTGGGAGTCTTTCTTCCAAAATCACGTCTGTCAGAGAAACCAGTGAAACTTAACCGAGTCTGGATTCCCACCAGCTTTAACCGGCTCGGGTCCGTTTGCCCCGGTTCGTTTTGCTGAGGTCTGAATGCTAAGCTAACTCTGGACCTCCAGAACTCGGTCTGGGTTCTGTTCAAATGAACACCAAGTGGGCCAGTGAAGCCCTGTTTACATAAAAAAAATAATCACAGCAACAAATTCTGCAAATCTTCATCATTTATTAATTTTAATAAACTTTTAAACAGCAGAAAACCTCTTTGATTTCAGATTTTTAATCTTTCATCAAATGAAAATAAAAATGCAGGCTTATAAAGTGAAGGGAAACGTCCGCAGAGTTTTAATCTGTCAGTTCTGATTCTGCTGGGATCAGTTTGTAGAGTCAAGGTAGCAGCTTTCCCACCGCTTACAGCCTTTACTGCCCCTCCCCAACATGTTGCTGCCAGAGAAAACAGCCCCACTACAGTTACTAACAGCTAAAGTTAGCTTGTTTAAAAATAGAAACTTGATGTTTTCATCTCAGGCTGCGTTCACACAGCAGGAACATTTGTTTTGTTTTTGTTTTATACTTCCATATATTTACATTGGATAATTTTGTCTCTTTCTTCTGTTGAAGTGGATTTTAAATTTTCACTCCAAAAACACAAATAAAGTCTCTTTCTGCATCTTGTATTTTCCGCATTATAAGGCGCACCGGATTATAAGGCGCACCTTCAACAAATGACCTGTTTTAAAACCTTTTTCATATACAAGGCGCACCGCATTATTTCAGTACAGATGGAATAACAGAAAACTAAACTATGAATGTTTGTTGGGGTAGAAATGTTCAGTAAAGTCCGTCATGACCTTGTTGAGGCCCAAATGGAAGCATAAAAACATGGAAACTAGGAAGTTTGCATCATAGTTCCCTTTAAAATCCTTCTATAGAGCAGCAGCGACGCCGGCGGCCATTATTACTCCGTAACCAGAGCGCCGTCGTGACGCCATCGTTCTTCTTCTGCGCTTGCAGAAGCAGATTTAGACGATGTCAGCCTATGACTCCATGTCCTGCAGCGTGTCTGTGATCTCGATGTGCGGCGCGATGATGTTCCTGTTGGGCTGAGCGCGGCCGGGCCGCCGGCAGCAGCAGTCCCGCAGCTGCCGCAGCGCCCCCTGCAGGCTCTCCCGGCTGGGCCGGTGCAGCAGCAGCACCAGCACCAGGCTGCCGCTGCTGCCGGAGAACAGGACGCACTCCGCCACGGTCAGAAAGGCCCGGTCCAGCCGCCTCTCCGGGCCGTTCTGGACCAGCCCGGCCGCCCGCAGCAGCGCCGCGCAGTGGAACAGCTGGCAGAGGAAGACCAGCGCCGTGACGCTCAGGAACACCGGACCCTCCTCCGAGCCCGACAGGAAGCGGCCTTTCGATCGCCGCTGCCGGACGCAGCCGCCGACCAGAAGCCCGACCTGCAGGCCGTAAGGAACCAGGACCGCCAGGGAAAGCTTCGCCGCCGCGTACGCGACCCCGGCCGGCGCCGGATCCACGACGCAGTCCCGCCCCGGCGGCAGGCCCCGCAGCCCTGCCAGCAGCAGGCTCACCGCCGCCGCGGCCAGCAGCACCAGCGCCGCGCAGAACGCCGGCCGCCGCAGCGGCGCGCTGGACGGCGGGTCCAGGGTCAGGACGGACGCCATCAGCACCAAGACCAGGACGCCGCAGAGAGACGCGGCGTTGACGGCGAAGGAGAGCGCGGCGCAGCCCAGCGGAGAGTTCGGCATGTATTTGGGTCGGTGCGCCACCATGTGGAGCGACAGGAGCAGCAGCAGCAGCTGGAGGCCGCAGAAAACCCAGAGGAGGCAGTCGAGCCAAGCCAGCCGCCGCTGGGCCCGGAAGCTCTGGACGAAGCTGAAGACGACGAAGCAGCCGGCGCAGAAACCCAGCAGGGCCACGGCGCCGTACACCTGGTTGGTCCTGGAGGTCAGGCCGTCGGCCGCCGTGATGTCATGGACGTCCTGGACGTAGGTGTTGGTGGTTCCTGAGCTGGAGGCAAGGCTGGCGGTGGGGCTGAAGGTGGAGCTGAAGGTGGGGCTGAAGGTGGTGTTAAAGGCAGAGCTGGTCGGGTCGGAGTCGGCGGTCGGGTCCGACTGGAAGGAAACAGAATCAGACGATGGCGCTGAAACGATTAATCGCGATTATTCATCATGATCACAAAGTGTTTCCTGATTTTCTCAGTTGACTGTGTTGTGTCTTCTTGACTTTGTGCTTTTATGATGAAGCTTTGAACCGAAACCTGCTATTCTGACATACCGTATTTTCTGCACTATAAGGTGCACCGGATTATAAGGCGCACCCTCAACAAATGACCCGTTTAAAAAAAAAATTCATATATAAGCTGCACCGCATTATAAGGCGCATAGACGCTCCAGCTTGGGTTGCCAATTTGTTCCATACTCTATTATTACACACCCACATTTATAAAGAAGTGGTCCAGAGTACTTTATATAGAATCTGCCCCCGTAGTTGTTTCACTTACGGTGTTGCCATATTGAGCCCAACTGCTTTCTGGGTAACACTGACCAAACGACACGCTACCGCCGCTGCCTCTGTCTCTCTTACCCCGTCCTTAAATGTATTCTCAAACTTTATTAACAAACCAGAATTCTGACAACAATCCCAGCATGCACCACTCACTTCTTCTTCTATGAGGGAAAAGGAAGTCAGCGGCTGCTTAGCGTAGCTGCTAGACCTGTTGTGGCTCAATATTGGTCCATATATAAGGCGCACCTGATTATAAGGTCAGCTTTTGAGGAAATTTAAGGTTTTTAGGTGAGCCATATAGTGCGGAAAATACGGTAATCAATCAGGTTTATTTGTAAAGCACAAGGCAGTTCAAAGTGCTTTTAAAACACAAAATTTAAACGTCATAAAAACAGTCGACCGCTAAGAAACCAGTAACAAATATGACATTTAGACGAGTTCCAACATCAAAACATGTCAGAACTGTTGGTCAATGTTTCATTTATTATTGTTCAAAAGCAGCTCTAAGCAGGTGGACCTTTAGTCTGGATTTACAGGAAATCAGTGTTTCAGCTGCTTTGCAGTTTTATGGAAGTTTGTTCCAGATTTGTGGATTAATTAACAATCCACAAATCTGACTCTAAAAGCGGACATTTTTCTTTTTGTTTGTTTGCATGTTGGAGGGTTTGGTGGTTAATCATAAAACCTACAAATTTCTGATAATTCAATTAATAGACAAAAAAAATCTATTACTAAAATAACCAGATTATTTGTGGTAAAATAATTGAATTAATCAACTAGTTTAGTAATCGATTAATCGTTTTTAATGTTAGGTTTTTTTTTTGCTTTAAAAAATTTAAGTAAACTGAAAATCTGAAGAATTTGCCAATTTCTTATATTTGATTAATCGGCAAAATAATTAAAAGAATAGTCAGTTATTCTGACAGTCGATTAATAATCAGAATAATCAATATAACAACCGATATTTTGACAATTAATCGTAAGAATAACTTCTAGGATAATCGATCAGTCCGACTTGTCAGTTAATCATCAAGATAATCCATTAATCATCAGAATAAGTGATTTCTGATGTAATCGCTAGCTGTGACTGTTGGTGTTAGCATGAACTTCCACAGCTTGACAGGAGCTTCCTCCTCCGGTGCGAAGTAGAAAAACCCAAACATCACCACCGTTCCCCACAGGACGCCTGTCTCTCTCTCTCTCTCTCTCCCTGAATCGGGTGGAAACTAAACGGACTCTGATCAGGAACCGGTTCCACTCACCATGTTTTGGCTCATCGTCTTGTCGCCTGCTAGGAAACGGCGTTCGGCTCTGCAGATGATGCTGGTGGCATGGCCCCGTCTGTGGGTGGGCAGTTCCCCCGCTAGCATACTTTCAGAATGACTTCGGCACCATGTGACCCAAACATCCCCTCCCCTTTGGTTTGTCATCATCAGAAACACGCCGCCCGGCCCGTCCAGACTCCAGAGCAGGCTCTGCCTTCAGGGCGTCTGCTGCAGAGACTCAGGAAACCGGCCTGCAACTCACAAAACGTCGAGGGTATTTTTAGCCGCCCAAGAGTTTCTGTGCGTTGCCAGATGTTGAGAAACAAGCAACCAGCTGTGTGAACAGAAGCTCAGCTGCTTGGAACATCATGCATTTACACATTTAATGTAATAAAGGAGGATATAACGGAAATTAAATAGTCAAATATTGACTTTTCATCCACTAATCTGGAGAGATCAGGCTGGTTTAAAGCAGCAAATGCTTCCATTTGGGCCTCAACAAGGTCATGACAGGACATTTTTACCCCAACAAACATTCATAGTTTAGTTTTCTGTTATTCCATCTGTACTGTAATATAGAAACTAGACCAAAGAGACTTTATTTGTGTTTTTGGAGTGAAGATTTAAAATCCACTTCAACAGAAGACAGAGATAAAATGATCAAATGTAAACATATGGAAGTAAAAAACAAACAAAACAAATGTTCCTGCCGTGTGAAAGCAGCCTGAGATGAAAACATCAAGTTCCTATTTTTAAACAAGCTAACTTTAGCTGTTAGTAACTGTAGTTGGGCTGTTTTCTGTAAAATCTATTTTTTATCTTCGCATCGTGTTTTAATGTTTTTCCCTCATCAAAAACAAACCTGGAGGTTTGTTTTCATTTTTTATATGTAGGTTTGAGAAATCCTTTCATCTCCATGGCAACCGTTCAGCTGTTAAAACGCCTGAGTGAACTTAGCCCCGCCTCCGAGGCGCAGCTCCTCCCCCTCTCAGCTCCTCCAGACTAGCCAGCAGCAATTAGCAAACAGCTGCTGAGCTCATTATAGGAGCTGCTCCTCAGAGCGACACTGGTAAAAACGTTAAAGGGTTAATAGAGGAGCCATGTTGGGACGACTTCCTGGAGGCGGAGCTTCAGGAAGAGCAGGAGCTTCTTAAAGAGACAGAGGCCCGATTTCAAGGTGTTAAATCAGGAAGTAGCATTTATTTAAAGTCATGTTTGATGTAAAATTTTTATAACAACTGAAGTTAACATAGTTACTTGATTATAACTTAAAACGTCACTATTTAGTTGCCAGATACTTTACACCGCCCCTTTAAATGATTACAACAGTGGAAAAAAAACAACAACTTCCTTTAGGATTTTTTTGTGTTTTTATATGTCGTTCCAACTGTTTGGAAAACCCTAAATAACATTTTAATTCTCAGGTTCTTGATTACAGTTTTTTTTGTCAAACTGGAGCCTCCAGGTTTTGTTACGGCTCTCAGATGGCTTTCAGATCTTAGACATTTTATTTTTTATCTTGAGGATTACAATGCCATGTAGCTGCGCGTCTTTCTGCAGTTACATTTGCTGTGGAGCAGCGACAGGAAACGGCCCTCTGAGCTGCAGTGAAACAGGAAGTGATTCAGACTTATGACGGGTTTGTTGGTCTGATGCTTTGGAGCCACAAAACGTCACCATTTATTTTTGCTTCCAACTTTCAGAAACAGAGAAAAAATATGAATTTTCTTGGTTTTTAGAGCCTGTCCTGCTGCTTAGAGCTCACATGATTTAAAATACTTTTTCTTTCAACCTTGTGTGTAGTCAGTATCTTAGTAGGAAGGAAACATTTTAAAGGGTATTTACAATGTAAAAAAGCACCAGTATGGACAAATTTGATTGAATACAAATGTTTTATACACTTTGTTACATTTAAATTACTTTTATTTCTTAAAAGATGAATTTTGACATTTTTTTTACAAACCCATTTAATGAATTATAATTTTACTGAAAGCCTATTTGTTCCAGAAACTTACACCATATATATAAATTACAAACAGATGGATGTTTTAGCGACTATTTTTGCTATGATTGTGATTTCACACTTACAGGTAATAAATAAATGGCATTTAAAAATATAAAATCATATTAAATCAGTAAAATCCCAATTAAAAGAGGAATGTGGGATTAGTAAAAAGTATGTTTATTAGCTGCTTCTAATTCAAAATTACTTTATTCATCCCAACGGGAAATGAAATAAACGTTATTTACAAACGATGAACACGATCACTTCTTTGTGGAAATTGGCCGTAACCGATCGATTGGCCGATGAATCGGATCGGCACCGGTCTCAGTCTGAATGGTTTAAGAAAGAAACGAGTGAAATCAACTTAACGTTTCTGACCCTCCATGGCAGCTTCCTGAAAAAGACGGGGACCCCGAAGGACCTTTGACCCCTGAGGAGAAACGGGTCCTGGAACGGAAGCTGAAGAAGATCCGGAAAAAGGAGGAGAAGAAGAAGCTGAAGGAATCGGGACGGGCCGACCCAGAACCCGCAGAACCCGGACGGAGCGCAACCAGGCTGGCCTTGGACTACCTGACATGGTAACAGGAGCTGAAATAAGCCGGCTTGTGATTGGTCGGATAATATTCCAGGATAGAATCTACTAACTGCTCCCTCTCTGGTTGCCTAGCAACCTGCTGGGTAAGAAGCAGTTTCAAGTTCCCCCAAATTTTGGTTGCCTAGCAACGACCTGCTGAGTAACTGGGGCAGAGACAGTTTCAAGTTTCCCCCCTTTGCTTCATAACTGCTAGAAAATTAAAAACAAAATGGAGACAAAACTGGATAAAGCTGGAAAAGTTACACAGTTTGTCTGTATTTCAGATATTTAGAACAAAAAACAAGTCAATAATTAATGATATCAACTGATATAAAACAACATTCTGACTAGGGCTGTATAATAATATCGATATCAGGATATATATCGATATTTTCTTTCCTAGAAAAAAATCGATATTCATCCTCAAGTATCGTAACATCAACTGTCTCCTTGTTCCCTCACTGCTTGCTTCACCAGGTCATCAGGCTTAGAGTGATTCCTTCAGATGTTCAGGTTAAAAAGGTA
>CAEGAF010101718.1:0-28615 GCA_903067075.1 Micropoecilia bifurca
AGTGAAACAATGACTAGTGCAGATGCTATATAAAGAACTCGGGACCAATTTTTTATTATTAGACATCCATATTTGTAATGAATGGAACAAATCATGTTCCATTCAATACCGGACGGGTGGCAACATAACTGTGGCGTCTATTCTATGCGCCTTATAATGAGGTGCGCCTTATATGTGAACAAAGTTTTAAAATAGGCCGTTCATTGACGGTGCGCCTTATAATCCAGTGCGCCTTATAGTGCGGAAAATACGGTAATTGGAAAAATTCACAATAAACTCACTTTATAGCTACTGTAGCTAGCTTTTTTACATATGACACAAACTGACTAGCTGAATAACTGTTTACAAACTGTTAGCAAGTAGTTTAGCCTCAACTGGCCCAAATCACAAAAAACGTCTGCACATGTGACAGAAATGTCTTGAGATAAAAACAGATAAAAATAGACCTTGACTCAATATGTAAGATATAAGTAAGATTGAGTAACCAAGCCATGACATTTTTTTTTATGAATTTGACATGTTAAAGCCTTAATTTTAGAAGAATTTTACCAGAATTTAAGACTTTTTTAATGACACCCTGTACAATCGGTCATTTTATTCGTCTAATAACATCCATCGTGTGGTGGAGGTCCGGAGAACCGGCTCCTGGACCCATCTTACAACACTTAATTGGCGTAGCCTGGCTTTCCAGAACACCTCTGGTGATATGCTGCTGCTTCCCCCCGAGGAGTCTTTAATTTGCTGCTGATTTGGTTTGTTGTTGTGCCGCGTCTCGGTGTCTGAACAGTGTGTTAAACAGCCTATTCACCACGCTGGGCTGGTGGTAGAGAGGGAGAACTGGGTGGGCTCCAGCAGGCCTGGCAAACACTTCACGGCCAAATCTTTTTCCGTCTCTGCTGCTCTCTTTTTGATTCGCTCTAAACGAATCGGTCCTAATGCTGCTTTTTTTTTTCTTTTGTTTTTACCATTTTTTTCTCTCACTCACTCCTCCTGCCTTTTGTTCTTATCTGCCCTATTTTTCCTTTTTTTCTCTCTCCCTTTCTTCTAGCATAATGCTGTGAATAAAAAAAAGGTTGAAGCATGTTTTCTTTTGCTGCCATCCCACCTCTGCCTTCATTATTGAGCAACAAAGAACTGCGATCACAAGGGCTAGGTCATTATTTCATGCAAAGAGTAATTAATGAGACAATTAGGGCTTTTTTCTCCCTTCTCTCTGTTCTCTCACAACTAAATAAATAGCCAAAAGGTGTCCTCTTTAATCGCACGCGAGTCATGGACAAAATAAAAACACACAAGCAGCTTCCTTCATCAAACTCGACAGCAAACAGCTTTTTTTAATGTTGCTTTGACTTTTTATGCCACCCAAAAAAAGAAAAAAAAAACTCACAAATTTAATTCAGGAACGCTGCAGACAGGGAACGTGACTACAGAGACTTTGTGTTGTCATGATAAAAGTCAGTGTGATCAAAACTGGTGAGCACAAAAACATTACCTGAAGTCTGCAAAGCTGCAATAACGAAGCAGAGGGGAAGCACCGCCACGGAAACTTTTTGTTTATCTACCTTTTCCGTCACACTGCGAAGCCGAAACGCATCAAATGCGCGACGCTGAAGGACAGTTTCACTTAATGAGCGTTCTTACAATAGAGTGCTGTGCTCTGGGTTTTGAAGCTTCTTCGTTTGACACAAAAAATAAAAACACATCTTTGTCTAAAATGAGATGCGTCCTTGCTGGGTTTCCGTTTTATCAGCTGCTTAGTATGTGGGATGGAGGAGAAATTCAAAAGATTTGGTATAAGCTACGGAAGCTTCTGAAGCATCAGTGATCATTTTGTCGAAGATGCACTTGGCTGATACAGCAATATTATTGTCAAATATCAATATCGGTCAAAGTGTTCATATTGGCACATCCCAATTTAGAAACCGCAAAATTTAAATGCAAAAGTGGATGAACTAAGAAAACAAACCAAACAAAGCCAATGAATTACTGCATATGTCATGCTACCACAGGTCACTTTGAAGAAAGCAAATCTCAAAGCAAGAAAACTATATATATCTGATTATTTTTAAAGATGTGCTTTGATAAGTGACTCATTAACAGAATAATCATTTTTAAGTTGTACCAATGAAACTGTCATCATTTTTGTATGAATTTAATCAAACTTTGAAAACTTTTGGCCTGCAGTACAAACATCCAGAAGATCGGTCAACGTGAGCCGTTCACTCAAACAGGTTTCTGTGACGGCCACATCCTTCTTCTGATTGCGAGAGGCTAAATTCTCTCCAGAAAGCATAAACACCAAAACCTTCTACAGCTGCCCAGGTTTTGTTCTTCCTTTGATTCCAGTTGGCTTGTTTTAATGAAAACAACCTTAGTCCGCTCTAACCAACCCCGATTAGTTTAGCACTTTTCATTACCGTGGAAACACGACGCAGGTTTGTATTCCTGCTGCAGCCTTTGTCTGGAACAAGAGATGTTCGGAGAAATCTATCAGTGGCAACAGCTGCGTTCGCATTTTGCATCGATGACGGTGGTGTTTACCGTCCAATCAGAAGTCAAACGCATTTCAACACACCTGAACTGAAGGATGAAGCTTAATGAAAGACTCTGTTCAACCCAAAGAGCATATGGTACACGTTTAGCTGAACAGGTAGGCAAATACATGCCTTACACTTCGTGATCTTTCAACTAAGTAGTGCATTATTGAGGAAAGTTAGTTTTGCTAAAAAAAAAATCAATGTTGCAAGACGGCCTTTTAAAAGTTTGCTCTGTTGACTCGCAAATTCACCTGATATCTTCCAAATGACATGAAACATACAGCCAGAGTTAAAATGAAATGGTTTAGATTGGGAAAAAATTAGAATGGCCTAGTCTAAGTTCAGAACTACGTGAAGTTGATGAATTTATGGCAACAAATTGTGTTTACAGACCAAACACAACTGGAATCAACTGGAATTGATTGGAATCAATTGGAATCAAGGCGCTGTAACAACTTGACATTAGAAGTGGTGGATTGGTCAGAAAGATCGATAATCTCGATACCAAGTCAATTTCGGATCAATACTAGTGTGGTAAGATCAATACTTCAGCTTCATATCGACTCTTAACATTGTTGTTGTTTTTTTTGCGTCGTAGTTTGTCGACTTCCTTAAGAAAACATTTTCTGATTTGCAATCAAATAATTTTTTGCATTTATTTATTTTTTTTAAATTATGTTAACATGTCAAAGTATTTTGTACAAACCTAGAAACTTTGAGGTTTGAACAGATGAAAAGGACAAATGTCCTTAAGGTCAGAAGTCTGAATATGTCTCAAACTTAAATAAAAAGCATTGGCATCAGCGATACAGGCCGGGTATTTACTTGGCATTGGGTCAAAAACAAAATATGAAGTATTGCATATATATTTCTTATTAATTACAACCTGATACTAATCCCTGCGGTTTAGTAAAACTGGGCTACTGGATTCATTTGGTGACTGAAGGCTGACTGTCTCCAAATCAAATAAATGGAAACTTGATGGATAAAGAGTTTTTCCATAATTGGGGTCTTAAGGCAGTAAAACAACTTTACATTTTTCTACTAAAAGAATAAGTTGCTAGGATTTGGATTTGGAAAATCTTCCCTTGTTTATTTTTTTCCGCGATAGAAATCCTCATTTATTTAAGGTGTCCAACCAGAACGCCTGACAAAAAAAAGAAAACAAAGTGAGCAACATCGCTCAAAGAAAAACTTGTCAAACACACTTTGCTGCGGAGCTGCTTATGTCTTTTCATGACTGCATTGTTTTGTTTTGTTTTTCGTTCTTTTCGCAGGCGGCTCAGCACACAGGAAGAAATGAAATAATTTACACCGGCGCTTTTGTTACCTTTCCGTTCAGCGGCATTTTGAGTTTGATTTTGTTTTCGCCGCGCCATTACTGCCACAAAGTGCCTTTTTTTCTTCCTCTATATTTTCTCCGGAGAGAAGCTTTGATGTTGCTCATTTTCTTCCGCTATACCATCAAGTATTTTTGTTGTTTTGTTTTTGTTTTTTGAAACAAAAACTGACTTTAAAACACGCTTAGAGGAACACACACACACACACACACACACACACACACACACACACACAAAGCACACGCTAACCGTTTGCTCCCCAGGTGACAATCCAGTGTGTGAGCTTGTAATTAGTGAGCGTCCCACCACACCTCAACTTCTCTCATTAATCTCACATGAGTGATTAGGCTGCTGCGACGTATGGAACCGCGGGAGGTGTGAATCTGGGTGTGAAACTGTTGTCATCTCATATGTTATCGCACTCCTGGGATAGTCGCGGAGCGGAGGGTTCAAACCGCGGCATGCACAGCCCATTGGCACCTAATCATGCCGCTAATGATAAGTGATACACTCGCCTCCTTCTCATTACAATGGCGTCGCGAGGTCAGGGTCTGGCGCAGCTCGCGCCACCTCGCCGTGACGCCGCTCCCTCTGTTTTCACTTGTTTTTGTATAAACCCAGAGCGGAGGCTGGATGAAAGACCCCCACCCCCTGAGTGAGGCCCTCTGAATATGACACTTGACGGCTGATTAAAGCAAAGCATCTGGGGCAGCCGCCGACTGAGACGCTCTGATGAAAAGTGATCTGAAGGGTCTCGTCAGAAGACGTCATGCTGACCGCTTGCCGCCGCTGTGCCAGATGCTTGTTGTTCGTCGCAGCTCCGCATCAAAAATACAGCGGCTCTTCCCTGCTGGTGCCACGCGGCAAAGACACAAACCGGGGTAATTAGAAAGCCAGCAAAGGCCCGAACCGGAACAGATACAAGAGCTGTAGGCCTGTTAAGCCACATTGGGAGCAACCGCAAACTTCAAGGTATGTTATTGAGACTTTATGTAACAGACATAACCCCAACAAAAAGAGATAAAAGGTGAAATTTTAGACTCCAGAGCTCTTTGTTTCACATGTTTGCTGTGTTGCAAACTGCGCATTAAAGTTTTTATAGCTTTGTTTTAGCAATAGCTTTAATTCTTCCTAGTCTTTCATGAAGATGGGATGTATGACTAACTAACTGATTCGCCTACCTAAATAGTCATGTCTTGTTCTTGTCCAGCCTTTTATCTACTCCAGAAGACCCCAAGGTGTTTCACACTGCATTCAGCCATTCACCCATTCACACACTGATGGTGTGTGAATGCTACTGGACTGTAGCCACAGCTGCCCTGGGGCAATCTGACAAAAGTGAGTGCCACGCACCACTACTCGTCAAGGCAGTGACTTGTCTTGCCCAAAGACACAATGACAGAGATGGACAGAGTGGGGTTCGAACCAGCAACCCACCGGGTACAACACAAACTCCTACCACCACTGCCACCAAAGTAGGATCTCTGCAGTTCCTCCAGAGTTACCATGTTGGCCAGTGCTTTGATTTATCGTCTCCTAGCCTGACTAGATGAACTGAACTGGGGCGATGGTGGAGGGAATTCATCCCCTAATTGGTGGGTTGCTGGTTTGAATCTCGCTCCGTCTGTCTCCATTGTTGGGCCCTTAGTCAAGACACTTCACCTGCCTTGCCTGACCTATGTCGTCACCGGGTCATGGGTCGTAGTAGTTTGCCACCATCAGTGCGTGAATATGTTCATGATGAAGTGTAGTGTGAAGTGCTTTGGAGTCCTCTCGACTTTAAGTGCTGTACAGGTACGAGTCATTTATCATAACTGTGTCCCATGAGACGTTCACAGCTTCACATTATTACAGTACTTTTGCCTTCTTTGAACTTCTTCATACCTGACCCCGGTGTGCCCCTGGTCAACGTGAAGCTGTTTGTTTTCCATCAAACTTCCAAGCTCTTTGCAGAATACACTTTCATACTCTGTTTCCAATCACATGAAATCCCAATAGAATGAATCACATCTGGTTTAATTTAAAAAAAATTGAAAACTAATTTAGCTAGTTTTTTTATAAATAAAAATTAGGTAAATTCAAAACATAAATCCAAACCAAATCATTTCCTTCATGGATAAATCTTAAGATGGGCTCCCTTTGGAATGGCATGTTATTGATGAACAAAGCTGGCTTGTGAAAGAAGGCCCTGGGGCCCCATCTTTTGGCAGAGCGAGGGGGAGAAATCTTTGCCCTCGGGGTATCAGAGCAAGATAATCCACCCTTTGCCCAGGGATTACTTTTCCTTCCATTCAATTTATGATCTGCGCATGTGCCGTGTCTCACTTGATGTGCTGCTTCAAAGCAAACATTCTGGTACCGTTCCTGCAAATGGATCAGTAAATAAATGGACCAGGACATCAGGGAGCCCGGTTCTGTGGATGTATTTAAAGCCAAGTTAAAGTTAGCTATACATTTTTTATATATAAAAATGAGGTAAATTCAAAACATAAATCGGAACCAAATCACTTCCTTCATGGTTAAATCTTAAGACGGGTTCCCTTTGGAACGGCGTGTTATTGATGAATAATAACACGGTGTTCAATGGAGGTTTGATATCATTTAATAATCTTGATTATAAAAACGCATAAAAGTGAGTGGAAGCTTATTGCTTCTGTTAAAAAAGGGGAAGGGGAAAAAACACTTTCTGTTTTATTGCCTTAGTGTTTTATCCATTTCTGATCTGCACTGTCTTATTTTGTCTTTTATCTTTTTGTAACTGTTCAGCACTTTCAGAAAAAGCGCTTTATAAATAAAGTTACAACTATTGTTTTGAATAATCCTTTTACCAATGGATGTTTGTTATAATTTAATAATCTTAATTATAAAAATGCATAAAAGTGAGTGGAAACATTGCTTCTGTTAAAAGAGGGGTAAGGGGGAGGGTAAAAACTTTTTTTAGTGGAATTCAAACCCCATAAGGACAGCGATAGCTCCACAAGCTGAACTGAACATCTCAATTACCTCCAGGGTACTGAAGAAGCTCTGCAGCAGGCAAATGTGGCAGATACAATATTTAAATTGACTTGTCAGCGGAAGAAAAATGCTGCCAAGCTCATATTTGATTACATATTTCATAAAACATAATCACAAATGGGTCCTCGAACGCATCCCTGCCTCTCTCACCCCGAGCCGCAGATGGAGCTCCCTCCCGCCCTTCCCGTCCGCGGAGGTTCGGCTCGCGGAGCAGGCCGACAGGATGGAAGCGAAGGACCTCACCGCTCAGAGGTGATGAATGCTCCGCTGCTCGCCCGGTCTCCTGCCACGCATCTGTGATAGCAGATGAATGAGGAGGAGAGGCTGCAAATTGGGTCACGCGAACGGAGCGTTTCTGGGTAATGCGGTGAAAACGCTGGAGGAGCGCAGTCGGGTTGGCGCACATGTCTACAACTGGGGCAGAGCGACTCTCGGCTTAAGTTGATTTTCTTCTCTCGTGACGGGGCTTGGCGGCTGCTGGCGGCTCGGAGAGGTTCTGCTTTAATTTGAGAAGACGTGAGAAGATGTTTCGCGGCACACAGAAGTCGTCGCTTTGAAAGCCTCGGCCTCGAACAAATACGCTTTACCTCGAAAGTTCTAGAAGGAGGGAGCGCTCAATGCTGCGTGGGGAAACAAAAACGGTGGTAGGCAAATTAGCAACCATTAAGCTAATTTATGCGAGTTATTTTAGCAAGAATGACGCCTATTGACAGCAAATGTGCTTTTCTGTGCACTTATTTGAATGTCTAAAGTCAAACTGAGCTTCATAAAGGACAAACACAAACCTGTCACTCTTTTAAATGCAAATTTAAAAACAACTTATAAATCTGAAAACAAACTCATCCACATTTTTGAAGGAAAGCACTAATTTCCAATTCAGTTTGAAGGAAACCATGCCTCCAACTCTAACTTAAAATCAAGCTGGGTTAAGAAATTTATTTATTTATTTTTTCTTTTTTGCTTTGCCATAGTCCAATGTTAGATTGTAGTTAAATTTTTCTCTCAAAATAAAAAAAAAGTTAATCATGTTCTATCGAATAAATTAAATAAGTTTTATTGTTTCAGGGTCAGGTTATAAAAAAATTGTGCCAATTCAGATTTTTTTTCTTACCTAATGGTAGAAGTAGAACAATTAACACAGGTTTATCAGGTGTTTGCTATTGGCTGCTGCCACTATTCTGGAGGAGCTGCATGGGTTTCTCTGTGGGAGGAGCTTCAGGTATGGGAATAGGAGGGAATAAGCTGCGCAAGCGTTTAGGCAGCCCTGAATGGTGGCCATTCCTCAAACATACAAGAATTCAAGCATGTTTCTGTTGAGGGAAGAGAATTATAACATAATGTAGCTTTAATATCATAACCTCCTTTAAAGACAGAATGTTTGAGCTACTTTAATGCAGATCTCCAGTAAAACAAAAGCTCTGCCGGGATATCTGAGAATGGAAAGTCTATGAAACTCCAGCAGTCAATACAGTCTCTCTTTTCACTCTCCTAATCATTATAAAAGGTGAAAAATGTTCAGATTGATCAGGGAAACTCTGATTTGTCCCACTGTCTTGCAGTTTTACAAGCTGTGTGCATGGAAGCAGGTCGGCAGCGCTACAGCTTGCTGCCAACGCATGAGATGTAAAATCACAAACAGCTGAAGAAACAAGTGTCACAAGTTGATTTCAGTCAAGGACTTTGATTCCAGTCATTTGAATCAGCCACGATCCAGATCCAGTTCAAGTATCTCTGTAAATCTAAAAGGGGTGATGTGTTTTATCCCTTAATGAAACCCCCTGAAAAATACAAGACATGCCCTTTTCACTGCCTGTTACCTGGAAATACTGCATAAAAGGTTTTCATATTATATTCCAATGGCTCTGATTTACTCTCTAATGTAGAGCTCAACTGTTTAGTTTAATTAATCATAAATTTTTAAATCCATAAAACCTCATTGCCTATGTATTGTGTGATATTTATGGCTGTGATTTCATTTTGTAATGAGCTCAGAGGTTAAACTCTTCAGCCTGGGTGGGTGAGGTGAGGTGGACAGCCTGCCGCTTTTACCTTTCAAGACAGGTAATGTAAAACGCTGTCTGTAAATATACGCAACGTTTCCCTGAAAGCGTCAATCATCAATGTAACCTTGTGACATGAGAGCTTAAACCCGTCGACAGAAATAATATGACTGCATGTGTGCACATCCCACATCATCTCATATTGTATCACATATCTGGGCTGGAGCTCATTGTGTCAGTCAGCCTAAGGGTGGCTTTCCACTCTGGTCTAATTTCATTAATATAGGCACGTGGGGGTCCTTTTTTGGAAGGGGTGGTGGGCACTCACATTGGGATTTGTGTGTGAGTGTGTGTATGTGTTTGGGGGTGGGGATGGGGGTCCTTTACCTTGACACAGATAAGAGGAGAAATTAGATTTGAGGGCGGATAGATCTTGTCGGCAGCCCAAGGCTCCTCTTGGCAAAGGAAGCAAAGTCAATACAGAGCGGAGCCTTTCTTTACTTCTTAAGATTTACAGTATCTGCAGCTCCACAGTCTCTTACTTCACTAGATGAATGAGTATTTCATTCGGTGCCAACTGGCGCACCACAAGTTGAGCTGAAGGTCATTGTGACTCATTTCCAGCTCAGAAACCGCACGGCCGGGGACAGGAAAGTGCTGAAATCTCAAACGCCAAACTGTTTTCAAGAGACGTTTGTGTAGACGACTACGACCGTCTTGCATCAACGGTGGCACCAAAGACGGTTGAGGGTGCAGCTGAACGTGGAGGGGGGTGCAGACAGTTGTCGAACCTTCAGGCATATGGCGGGTCACCCCGTGCCTGCCAGCTAATTGAGTCCTAATGAATCATTGGTTTGGCGTGCTACATGCCCCTTGTGATGGCTGGTGTCATTGATGCATTGAAGATGCCCGCTTCGCTGGAAGTGAGGCGATGGGGGACGGGAGGGAGGAGCAGTGGTTGACTAGGACGAGGACGGGGCGGACACCCCCGGCTTCACGCCGAACACTTCGCTCCCTGTCCAGATGTTACACACCACCACACAGGGCTCACTACACAGTGGAGGCAATTGTGCAATGGGGTGGCAATTCATTGCCCTATTTGACTCCAATAACACAGCGTATGGTGTCGGGGTCGAGGCGTATTCATCAACTCAACAGGGTCACTGAAATAAGTATTTGACTATTTTTGCCGAGGTGCAAAAATAGTCAAGCTCACCGAGCCGTTTGCATATTTTAAAGATATTTTTATGCTGACCTGATTACATCCACTAAAATGTGGCAAAAGAAAGGAAAAAAAGACACTGATTATAAGCAATTACTGGAAAATTTCTTTGATTATTCAGGCGATATCAACTCCATTATTGTTATTTCAATGGGTAGTGCAGAATAACTGCTATAAAGGTGAAGGACTGCAAACCTCGTATTAGTTGTGTGATTGGATACCGGAGAGGCATTGTGTAAATTTGTATTTAATACGACACAAAACATAAATGGAGTTGCAATTTACAGCCTCATTATGAACACAGGGAAGACAGACAGGGTAATGTCCTGTATTCTGTGGGAAAAGTAAATAGTCAACCTTTCTCCAATTTTATTCTGAAATTATGTTTCTAATGGGATGTTATTGTTTTGTAAAAAAAAATGTTTATTTAACTACGTTCTAATATTAAGTTTGATACCTTGCATTCCTGCTTTTTTCATGTTTAAAAGGGGACATAAAAAAAGTCATGAGGCACTCTGTCACCTGTGTTAGTATAAGCTACAATTCTATGAATATGAGTGTGAGCGTTTTACAGTTGACATGCTGTATGTATGTTTGAGACTCTTATTTTGAAATTTAACAGTTGGCAAAGCTAGTATATGAAATCATTTATCTGGCAGATGAACCCAGATGAAATAATAAAAATGACAAGATGTGAATGATATGCCAGCACTGTTAATTTGACAACCACTAACATTACAAAATTTGTCACAGCACTAAACAAACTTAAAGGCTATTTTAGTGATTGTTTATCTGGGTCTGGGATTATGGATTTATTAAACATTTCTATGAAACAGAAGGTTTAAGGAACATTTTCATATTATAACCACGTTAGTTCGAGAAACGGCTACAAATATTTTACTCAAACCTTTAATGAATGATTCTTGCCTCGTTTACCTACAGTTTTTACATAAATTTGATTCTTATGTGTTCTTTAACAGCGTTCTTTTTTGTGAACCCGATCATATTTTCATGTCTTTATTAGTAAAAATGTAATTTTGCAGTGAGATTGGAGAAACGCAGAGAAATTCTCAATATTGGATGGCTAACAGCTAGCACAGTAGGAGCGTGGGTGTTTTTTTAGCTAACTTTAGCTGTTTAAGAAAAAAGCTAAGCAAAAATGTTCTTATTTTTGTAATATAGCACTATTTGAATGCTAAATATCCACAAGACACTGTTGCTTTTTTGTCTGCTAAATGTAGAACAGGCTGATGAAATCATAGCTAATGCTAATGCTAGAGCTGGCAGCTTTAATTATTGTAATTTTTTACTATGCCCAATGGCATAAATGCTCCAATAAATATGAGTATTTAAGTTTTTGTTGTTTGAATGAGCTAAAATTAGGAGGTCCAATATTAAGTTTGACATTTAAGTCGGGGATTTATTGTCTACTAATGAAAATGTGTAAGAATCATCAGAAAATCCAGAAGATCTTTTTATTTAGGCATGAAATGAGGTATAAATTTCATGCTTAAATAGTTTTCACTAAGGTAAGAAAACATCCACTCCTGTTAACTTCTGGCGTTTGGTAGGTGGCTGCAGGTATTTATAGCTATGACTCAAATCAGCGCTGAACACAACATCTTGAGTGGGAAAAGTTCATTTTTCAATCAGGTTGCTGCTTCAATCAACGCAAGGCCGACCACAGGTTACTTTCAAACATAAACGGTCTAAAACAGAAGCATTGTAGGAAAAAGGACGACCGTATCGATGAGCTGTCTGCAAACGGCTGCCGATTCAACCTTGGTCCCACTGTGAGTCTAAGTTCTTAGAAAGCTTGTTTACGAGAAACTAATGCAACACACATCTCAGTATAGACTTCTGTAGACATGTTGTACCTGTTATTCTGGTCTTAAATGCAACACAATAAGAACAGGCAAAAAAGCTAATCAGTTTGGTAGGTGTACCTTTACCAGACTTCAAATTAAAAGTCCCCTACATTTAGTAGAGATATTTATCCAATTAGAGGTTCAACTTGTTCCTTCAGACGTTACTTTAAGACTTTATGATATTTATTTTACATCAAAGTGAAAATTGAATGCCCCTTATATAATTCCAACATCTCATCTTGTAGAGACCATCTCATTAGTCGTCATGACCCCATAAAGGTCATTCACCCTCTTTATGCACCTCTACCTGAGCAATTCCCCATCGTAGCCTCTGACCTTCATCCGCCAATGGTCACATATTACTAAACAGCTGGCAAAATAATAACCATGAACTCATTATGTATGTACTGGTGACCTGTCCAGGTTGTACCCCGCCTCTTGCCCAATGACCACTGGAGACCCGCTCTGACCCTTCAGACTATGGATGACAAATGATGTTACCCGTCCATTAAAACTGCTTGTACAGTTTTGGCAAAAATAAGCTAACCATTTCAATCAAAGCATGTGTACATGAGAGTTTGATGAATACTTTCTAGTCTTTTCCAAAGAAAAAAGCACATTTTCAAAATTGAACCTAATCTCAAGTGACACATGCCAAAAATTGTAAATGGAGTACAACTTTCCCACTGCAGGAGCCAGGTGGTGATTACCAAAGCTCAGGATAATGTGATCATCAGTAGGCGTGACAACCTCCATAACTACCAGCTGTTGGGATAGTTTGTGGCTCCACAGAGTACAGGTGCTTGTTAAACACCGTGACAAAGTGGAGAAAACACCAACGACCTTAGAGTAGGAAGGTTTTCTCCTGAAAATAAATTGGCAAAAGGTCATAAAGTCACACTTAAAAACAATTAACAGCCAATCAGTCAGCTGTGACAAATATTATTCACCTGTGGGAACATATAAGGCAGTTGTCAGTCTTCCCAGGATCTGACTTCCCTTAAATTTACCCATAGATCAGATTATGCTATGCTTTCAGATGCTGTGAAAAAAAGCTTCTTAACTTTAAACAACATGGAAGCACATTTCCACTGACCAAGGTGGAAATACAATACAATAGATTTTGTATACAAATACTTATTTTGCTTAATGGAATAAACAAAATTAATGAAAGGCTTTTAGGCGCAAGGATGAGGTGTATTTACAGCACTATTGAAATTTGTATATTTCACAAAACTGCAATCGAAACACTTTTTTCACACAACACGAATAACATGATCAACAACTGGATGTTACTATACTGCCGGAAAAGACGAAGAAGATGACAGGAAGGTGACGATGCAACTTATCACATGAAGAAATGTATTCACGTGTGATTTTAATCGTGCTTCTTATTTAATGGAAACACCTCGACCACGAAATGTTACTTTTTTTTTCAATATTAGGGGAAAATTTTGAAACAAATTTTCCGCACACTTGTAAAGGACACGCAGCTATTTACCAAATTTACCTCTATTTTCCTTTTGCTTTTCCATCACCAGGAACTCCCTGCCTCTTTCCATGAGTTTAATCATTTTATGTGATCCCAGGACTGGAAAGAAAATTCATTCAGTAGGCTAAGTATTACTCCATGCAGAGCTTTTTCCCAAATATAGCAGCTCACCAAATACTGCATCCAAACAGTCTTCTGCAATAGAACATTGCAAACATTTTTGTTGCAATAATGCATTGCAAAGGGACATATTTAGTAAAAAACAACTTCATATTGTTATGGTCTTATACATAAAATCAAAGGTATGTAGCATTTAGGCAACTCCCACAAAATCCATTTCCATCCCAGCCGATCTTGAGTAAACTTGAGGGAGTTTGTGCAGATATAAACTTGTCTGATGTGAGAGAGAGAGAGAGAGAGAGAGAGAGAATAGAAGACCAGGCCTCCAGCTATTTCAAAGTCAAGAGACAATGTCATGTCGAATTGAAAATATCGTTCCAGAATATGCTCTGATATGAAAAAAAAGGGAAAAAAACTTTTAGTAATTCACAGCAACTGCAAAACGGGGCGGGAAAAAAAAGACAATCCTAATTGGATAAGATATATTTCCCCAGAGTTGCATTTGCTGCCATGAGCTAAATTAAGTGTCTTGATTCCAGAGGGAGGCCCAACCAAAAAGCTCTTACTGGAGAAGTTAATGCTCTCTAGTGTTTTGTTGAACTCCATCTTAAACCCTGCCTCTCACACTGGCCTGTGAAGAACTGTCTTGGGATGACAACTGAAAATTGTGCGGTGCGTGTAGATTAGAGTCCGAGTGTGTGTATCCATACATCTTAGAACTGAGCTGCCGAGCGCAGATTAGGATCCATTGCAAAACACCCTAAGTAAGGATATTATAGGAGGTGGGGTTCTGCTGACCGGCTAAAGCGGCCGCGAACTTTGGCATGCCAACCTTTGCTCCCTTCCAACCAATCTACAACATCGTTTCAGCATGACTTCATTTCAGCGAATCCTGCATACATTACACAGCAGCATTATTGGACCACATCCTGGCTCCAAGGCGACAAGCTGTTACTACACTTAACACTTTCACTATACTGTTACTATACTGACGCGGCCCAGACTATCTTATGTGGGCCTGCTGTTACACAGGCACTCGAGCATAAAATACGGGCATCGTGGGAGACATATGGCTCGGTAATGAACTTTGCAGTGGAACTGGTAATGTTGGCTCTTGATCGCATGCTGGTTGGGATTTCCAGACAAAGTTACAAACAAGAAGAAACAGAGAAGAAAGATGCTAAAACATTCAATCTGTAAGTAGAGTCATTTTGATAAAGTTTTTTTGTAACTAATGCCAGTTCCTGTTTTGTTTTTTATATAAAAGAGAACTTCCTTGCATCAAACCATCTGTCCCTAACTTTTATCATATTTGTAGTAAAAGTACATGCTGTTGGTTGACGAGTTTCTAGGCCAAAATGGTGGAAATTCTTAGTTTTAGGATTTTTTTTCTATATTTGACTTGCTAATCCGCAAACAGAGGTGACCAAAGAAAGACTGATCAATTCTGATCTCCAACCGACTGATTGGTGAATGTTTAATCTTGAGAGGGTGGAGATCCGATGAGATCCCAAAGTTTACTTATAGACTGATAAAAATAATAAAAAATGTATTAAGGTGGAAATGCATCTAAAAAGGAAGAAACTCTCAGAAATGCCATGTCTATATGATTACCTTCCTAACATAATGGCCTAAGTAATTTTTAGCCAAAACTATATACACTGATTTATCAGTGCCAATTTCCATAAATTTGAGAGATCGGTGATTGACCGATTTTTACAGGTGAATCCAATCTCATCCACCAATTTTATCTACCTCAGGAAAGGTTTAAAAATCAACCACTCTCCTTTTCTGCTCTCCCTTCAGAGGAGTTTGACTGACAGACCGACCCACCTGCATGTTTACAAATATGACCCCACTGTTGCCAATTCAGTAACTTTCTTACTTTATTGAGCAACATTTCAGACAAAAAAAATGGAATCGGCCAAAATTGGCATCAGCGGGTCAGGCTTTTTCCAAAGATTGGTGATTGGCCAGAAAACGACAATCTGTGCTGCCCTAATATTTTGGCAATAAAAAGTGAGTGATCTTTTTTTTGACTTGGGCCATTATTTTAGGAAGGTGGCAATGTGCATATTGTGTTGCAAAAATATTGAAGAATATTAAATATTCAAAATTATTGTACAATTATTATGACAATTAAAACATTTTATTGCTGGCAAACAAAGTTGTTTGGTTCAGCAAGCTACATTAGTGATTGGGTAAAATCAGATCATGTCGTTTGTTTCTCCATAACCAAGGCCCAGCTCCTCTGCTGAACAAGTGGCTGGTTTTTACCAGGCTAACATTCATGCAACCATTTATACATTTCTATCTATTGGTGTGCAGGTGTTTCTACCAATCTACTGCAGTTTGCATGAGCTAAGACACTTTTTTGGGAAGAGAATTAAAACTAGCATTAGCCCACATCCGTCTAATCCCGCCCTTGGCTACAACAAGCTAGCTATAGCTAACACACAGCATCCAGATTCCCAAAGGCACAGTAGGTATGTCTACTACCACAACATATGTCTATTCATAGATCAATTGTCAAATGAAAATGTGTAGATTGAATAACTTTGCATACTGTATCACGTGTATTGATTAATTAAATACAAAACTGCTAATTAGAAATAAAAAAAGCAGTTGTAACTCTTGCCCATTCTCTCTCTCTGTCTCGCTCTCTCTTTAATTCACGCACAAAAATATTGAGCGCATAAATCTGTCTGCCTAAAGGGGGCAACACATTTAGCGGGGTGTCCACTGCCCGCCCCTGGGCCTCTTTGCTGGACTGTCAGCTGTACAGGATGAATCTTTACCTCCTCGCTCCGTCCGAAACTTTTCAGAAGCGCTCGCGGTAGTCGCAGAGAAACTCGTGCACCACCGGCTTTAACAGATGCTTAATTTCTGCGTCGGCGAACAGACGCGCTCCCCGTCCACAGGTCCTCACAGCGGCCCCCTCCCGAGCCCCCCGCCATCCTCAGCCCTCTTCTGCACTGACATCAATGCATCTCCCAAGGTTCTGCGTCATCGTTCAGCCGTTCACCTATAGCGTCAGAGCGCGTGAACATGCTGTGCCTTTGAAGATGACTTCCTGCTGTTGCAGCACAATGTCTCCTCATTTGAATATTTGTGGAGCAGAGGGGTGTGTCTCCGGTGTGTGTGTGTATGGAGGAAGTGGAGGGGGGATAACCCTTTTTTTTTCTTATACTTGTATGATTAGAAGAAATCTTGTCGCCTGGAGCAATGAAGCAACAGGGCCGCGCGCGCCGTTCGGCTCATGTACGTCAATCATACCGACAGGAAGAAAAAAAATGTCAGCCCCTGATGTTTGCGCAGTCCAATACGGGACAGCAGGTTGTTTGACAGGCGCTTCACAGGACTCCGCATACAGCCCCAGCTATCAGAATCACGCATCGGGCTTCCGCCTGCATTTCCGAGCGCAAATGTTTCATTTCTCCTCCGCATGCGTCTCAGTCCGCCACGGCGGACCGGTCCGCAGCCCGTCTCTCCCCCCGAACCACCAGCACCAGCAACAGCAGGAGCCCCGGTCAGCGGCCAGCGGCATCCAGCAGCGCAAACATCCCGACGTGTCGGCTCAGCATCCTCACCCAGCTCCACACAGTTTGCCAAAGACTCGCCGGCGATGGAGAAAGTCACAAACGAAGGCGCCACTTACCTTTTTTTTCTTCCCCTCCTCTCTCTCTCTCTCTCAGCGGATGCTCCTCACTGAAGAGTCCCATGTATGCGTTTTAATCCACATCTGTGTGTCCCCCCACCACACACACACACTTCATTTGTGCGCTCTATTTTCTCCCCCCGCGGTGAAGGAGGAAGAGAGAGCGAGAAAGAGAGAGACAGAGAGTGTTGGGGCGGAAAGAGAGGGAGAGATCGAGTCTAAGAAAATCCATGTCTTACTTCCGTTTTACAGGACGCACAAGGTGAAATCACAATGACTTTCCCTCTATGCATGCTCAGAATTTCTCCCCGTCTCTCTGAAATCCTCTATCTTGTCCTCCTTTTCCCCCCCTTGCCTTCTTCTTCTGCTTCTGCTTCTTCTTCTTCTTCTTCTTCTTCTTCTTCTTCTTCTTCTTCTTCTTCTTCTCTCTAGCTCTGAAGTTGCCTGGTTACCCCTGTTTCTCATTCAAGGAGGCAGAAGCGCAGCATACAGCGGCCAATCATAGCTGCAGCCGGAGAGATTAACTATTTCTTGGCTCCGCTTTTCCACTTTCAGGCTAAAAAAAAAGGGAGAGTAGGCGGGGAGAACTGGGCCCCCGGTGAAGGGAAAAAAATTAAAATGCCGAGAATAATATACAGAGAGAGAAAGGGATGAGGAGGGGGGGGGGCATTCGTTGGATGGGGGATGGGGGCGTAGGGGATTAAAGATTTCAGAAAAATAAAAGGATTCTGGAGAGGAGGAGGGACCGGTTGCCACTTATCAGCACAACAAAGAAGTAAAGTGAATAATATTCCAGTTTCACAGGCTGTTCCGCAAACTTCAGAGATGCTGTCCTTCAGAGGACAATCTGTTTTAAAGGAGCAGAGATCCATCTCATTTCTGGAGACCATCCCAAAAAGCAATCCATCAGGGTCATTGATCATCCCTCCTTTAACCAGCCATCCATCACGTAGGAGACCCACCCACCACCACATGTCCTCCTCCTACTCCCCCACCCCCTCACCCCTGTCCCAGTCCAGTCACCTCATCATACGCTGTATTGATTTCAATTCCATCCCTCCCTTTACCAGGGTTAAAGGTGCAGAGGGGAGCATGCCCGGTTCAATCACTGCTACACTGCACACATGGTGGGGTTGTGGGGGGACCTTAATGATCACCTACCTTGACGGTTCGCTCAATGAATGGGGGTCTTCTACATCCAGGTCGGGCCCTCTGACACTACAGGGTAGAAATATCTGAGACAAGCGCACGCCGCTGGCTGCAGACTGGCCTCCGCGGGGTGCCGGACAGAGCTGCCGGTGCATTATGGGGGAACAGCAGGGGGTCCTGACAGTGAGACGGTGAGATTCTAGAAGAGACGGAGAACTGCTGTGGTGGGATGAGGAGGGACTGCCTCCTTGGGAGCACAGGCTCACAGCTGGGAACATTCCTATACAGATATCTCACGCAGCGATTCGTATCTTTACACAGACTTTTAGGTCTTTAATGCAAGCAATGCTGTCCCGGCATTACGGCTGCACTCCAAACACACACACCGTGGCATGTTTTACTTTGATTTTATAGGTTGACGAAAAGTAGGCCACAGTTGCGAAAAGCGGAGAGAACTGGAAGTATGGTTTTCAACGTCTCCATGCAAATAGAAATCTGGAAACTGTTGGTATTTTCTCATTGGTATTTTGCCTCTTTTCCTCTACTGGTCCTAGATAAATCCTTTGCAATTATTACCCTGCAGATGTCACCTGATCTATAAATGCAGCTCACCTGTTCATCCATCCATTGTTGAGAGAACATTAGTGAACAACTATCATACAGACTATGGAATAAAGTATAATGTAGCATTAGGTTATAAAACAATAGAGCATTGTTCATCCATTTGAAATTGGAATAAGTGTTGCAACACTTTCAAAACTTTAAAATCAGGGTTCCTGCAACTTTTGGATGTGTGTCTGTCAACACACCTGAAGCACATAATTAGGTCACTAGCAGAACTCAGTGGATCCTGAGTGCATGAGAAGGCAATTTAGTCCTTTGATTTGGGAGTGTTGCACTTGGGACATGTCAAAGATTGTGAGAGACACTCCTAAGGACTGGAGTTACAGTGAGGACTGGAGATACAGTGAGACGGTCCGGTCTGGAGGGGCTTCAGAAATCCATAGTCAATGTAAGAATCTGTCAACAGGTCAACTATTGGCTATAAACTTTGCAAATCTGAACATTTTTGAAAAGTTCAAATTTCAACTCTAAATAACCTACTCAGTTAAATATTCTCATCCAGAATGGTGCAAATAGGGACACATATATCATAAAAAGCTCAGGATATACTGAAGCGTTCCATCTGCCTCCAGGATTTTTCCCATTATGATGAGATGCTTGAATTTCCTCAGCTGGTTTCTTTCAGCATGGTGGAGGAGCAGCTCTACTTCAAGGTTCCCCATAATGTTATCTCTAATTACCAACAAAGGAAAGTCATTTCACCTGCCAGTACCTTTAATATCATCTTTTCAATCATGATCCATTACTCATGAGCATGTAGTAGAGGCAGTATGAAATTAACCCTTGTGTTTTACAAATGTGGTCCAACTGACCCCACAGCGGTAAAATTTGTATCATTTACCACAGTCTTCCACATTTACCTAAGTCCTTGCACGCACAGGGATTAAGAGTTTGCTTTTTGCCTTAGTTTTTTTCTTTACCACTATAGACTCCACTGGTAGAATTTGCCCTCCACCCCAGAGGAAGCAATGCACCTTTGTCCAGTTAAGAACCATGACTTTAGACTTGGAGAAACTTACTCCCTTCCATGCCACTTCACACTCTGTGGCAAACTGAAGTCCACCAGGAAGATGATGAATGTTTGACACCAGTAGCTCTGTATTAACTATAGCGTTGTCTTATGGACATAGAACTGAAGGGGCACTAGGAATAGTGTGGTACAGCTTGGTTGTATGGGTCACTTTGGGATAGAGTTGTGAAACCCACCAGTCCATGCTTGACGAGGCGTTAGTTTCTCAAACCAGATGGACCACTCTCCACAAACTCCACAAAGAGAGCCAAAGACAAAGGGCAACCCTGGCAAAGTTCAGCACAGACAGAGCACATCCTCAACTTCTATGCCAAGAATGTGGACCCAACCCGTGCTTTGAGTACACAAGGACTAGATCGTCCTTGAAACCACAAGTCTTTGTCATTGCCATATTGCCAAGGGGGTTATGGGTGTCTGGTTGCCCAAGCCACATCTCTTTTGTTAATCTGGCGAAAGCTTGCATTAGTCTCTTTGCTAGTTTTATGGTTGATGCTGAGTGAATAGTTCTAAATCTCTCTGCAGAAACTGAGACAAAATAATGAATATCCTTTGGGTATTTTGTATGCAATGATGTAAACTTTGAAGAAGATACAACTTCAAAGATGTTACTTTATTGTAGGCAAGATAACCCTATGGCATTCCACATTTTGAATTTTTCTTGGGAGCAGCTTTAAATTCTCACACTTAAAATTGCAGTGAAAAAAATAATGCTACTATGCAAGTCTGGGCCCTAATGTTTTCCTCTTTGCCTTTTTTTTGTTTTTTACATTTTATTTGTCCATTTGTTTGCCTGCTAAGCTGTGTGGGCGTCGTATCGCAGCGGTCACTCAGCGGATTACAAATAAAAACAACAGTGTTGGGGTTCTGACCGCCCTTTGGGAGCCGAGTGTGTGTGCGTGTGTATGCGTTTGTGTTTGGGTGCATAAGTGTGGATGTAGCACACCAACAACACTTAGTGGGCTGATTGACGTGCAGCTCTTGGCTTGAGCGCAGCTTAATCCTGCTGCTTTCACAGATGGACTCAGTCTTCCTCTTTTTGTCTGGGTGTCACCAGCAGTGGCAGGGGCATGTATAGTTACACACACACTCACACACACAGAGTACAGAGCCATGTACTTTTGTTTACCAGGGATTGATGCTGCTGTCTGTGTGAGTTCTAATCCCCTCCCTCCCTTCCTCTTTTTTGTGACCTCCCCGGTGTTCCCGTAAACACACACAAGCACACACACACACATTCACGCGCAGATGCACGCCGGCATCTACGTGTTGGTCATTAGAAAAACAAAGGAGGTCAGTGTCAGGCAGCGAAATCAGGCAGCTGGGCCCTGTGAAGCGAGAGTTAATCCTTGTTTTCAAGGCCCAAAGACAAAAAGAAGCCTTGCAGATGAAATACGTCATGAGTTGCACATGAGCACATCTCTGTCGTGCCACCTTGTCCGTTCAACCATTTGCAATCTTCTCAACAACACAGGTTTTTTTTTTTGCAGCTCTATATCAGCCCTACTAAGTTCACTGTGTTGGATGAGTAACAAGATCACAAGGTGAAAGGTTAGCCTTTTCTGCTCCTCCCCTCGTTAATCATATTCCGCTTCTGCAAAAGCTTTGATTTCCATGTAGATGGAGCAGTGTTGATAACAGCGGGGAGTTGCCCCCTGGAGAAATGAGGCAGAATGATAAGATAAGGCAGACAGATCCCCATTCAAACACATGCACAAAAGACAAAAAAGGGAAGCCATCTCCCCACATGGTGGTTAATCTCTATTCAATCCACAGATTAGCAAAGTCAAATTTCTCATCCCCAGAATCCAAAAAACGATTAGTCATTTCCCAGAGGGGAATCGCTTAACTGGGGTCCAAGCCGAAAACTCTTGGAATGAGACAAGATCAATAACCGACTCCTGGTGACAATGACGAGGAAATAGCTCTGTGATGGTGATGGGTTTCCCAAAATGAAGGCAGATGCTTTTAGCCCACAAACTAATGCTGATTTGTCAGGGGTTCTTGTTCCTCAACAGCCAGCATGGTTTGCAAAAGATTGGATCACTAATTCTCCTTCCATCGAACAAGAGTACACCCACAGCCAGAGCATGGTCTTGTGGAAAAGAGGCTCCTTTCTCTGTATTGTGCACAGCTCACACTGACATCTATGCTAATGGACTGTTTTAATCAAGTCTAATCGCATTGTCCAAACAGCGTGTGACTGATTAGCATTCAGTCAGGGCCGTGTGGCAAAGCCTGACATCGATACGTGACATGTGACCTGTGACCCCTGACTGCTCCAGCCGCAGAAAAGTTTATCTCTCTAGGTCTGTTAATTTCCTGCAGCAAGAGTAATCAGAAGGTACACAGACAGCAGGGTGGGGTGAAGGGCACTGTGGCAACCCAATGGGTGAAGAAAACAGAGTAAGACAGCTGCTTTGCTTTCCGGACATGACATTAGCACACAGCAACTCAAGAAACAAGACTGTACCCAAGGCCCCATTGAGTTGGTAACATCCAACTGCTCGTCATGGAAATCTTTATCCAGTAAGCCCTCACATTGTGCCATGACAGGGCTGGATGAAGGACAGAAAAGCCAGAACAGTGTATGTGAGCTGGGATCGATAGAGGTGCCCCTGTTGGTGGAGAAGCAACAGAATCCCTGGAGGCTATTGACCAGTCGGGGTGCGACTCCACCATGGTGGAGTGGCAAAGTCAGTAGCTAGTTGATCCAAATCCAACTGGGCTGGATTGATATAGTCAACAAAAATCTTCTGAGGCCTTCTCCAGTGTTCAGAACAATACCCCAAGTTCTAGTACCATCAATGGAGTCTGAGAAGGATGCAACAACTGGCTCGATGTTGGATATAGATGGGCCCGGTGTCTCCAGGAGACGAGTGTGTTCTGGAGGACACCAGAGTGTGAGAGGCTATGGTCGGATGTCAAGACCAAGACAAGAATCCCAGCTTTCTCCAGTAGAAACTGTTGAAAAAAGCAGATGATGTCACTCCCTCACCATTTATTTCTCATGGAACTTGGGCAATGAGAAGACAGTTTCCCTCCTCCACCCAAATGAAATTCATGCATGTGAAACTTTGAACTTGTGTACATTGACACGCTCACACAGGCTAGCAAGAAAGTTGAAAATTGTTATATTTTTGCCGCTGTCGTTGCTACTGCATCTTGTGTTGTTTTCACACTGAGTGGCGGAAAACCTTCGCCTTTGGATGTCATTTGTTAGTACCATGTGTAAAGCCCATAAGGAACTACATGTTTTCTAAATGAAACAAGGGGTCTAGAAGGCTGACATTGCAATAAAGGTTTTTTATTTTTAGTTTTTTATTTGGGAGTAGCTCATCAACTCAGTCTCTGTCCTGAAAACTGTCAGATGCCTTTCTGCGAACAAAATAATTTTTGTCACATCAATGTCAATAAGAATTAATTTTGGCACTTCCGGATGAAGCATGCATGCATGGGTTACTGTAGTGTAAAGTGCTTTGGAGTCCTCTGTACTAGATAAAGCACTATATAAGTACAGGCTTGGTTAAAAGAAAAAAGGTTTCTATCCAAGGAGACCCAGCCAAATGCATCAAAGGGCTCAGTTTGCAGCAAACATGTGGATAGTTTCTTGCATCCGAACTTCAGCATGTCACGTTGTTGTTCCATATCAGTTTTTTTTAATCCTGTCTTTATCCATTCTGTTTTTCCGTGTTACATCCTTATCACCATGTTAGAAGTCAGAAGATAAATTGTTCCATTTTGAATGCGCAGACGTCTAAATGCCTTCATAGCCTTTGATAAATAAGACGAAAGTGGCTCGGTGCAAAAGTAAATAATGGATTTGGTATTTCCAAAGAACAGTTGACACTTCTTGAATGCATTTAATGTGGCGAGATCATCCGTGGTAGTCGTTTTCATACGAATGTAATGCTAAATTGTTGTGTGTGCTTTAAAATGGCAGCTGCTCCATCACATGTCTGACGTGTAAACTCTTTACACCAGGACTGAATGTGTGAAGAGTTTGCTACACTTCTTCATCATTCGCTGCTGTGTTGATGCTCAGCAGTGGTTTGAAATGTGTGTCAGCATCCTGTCACACCGTCAGGCTAGTTGAGACTCATCTGAAAGCCACAGCAGTAGCTTTAGTCAAATCTCAGTGTTGTCACAAAAAATTCTGCACATTATCATTCCGTGTTTCCTTGTTATTTTTCCATATGCCATAAAAATGTCTTTGTTTTCTAACCAATGTCAGAACTCTAAAATCTCCCTAATCACATCAAGTACAGATTGATATTTTTTCAAACCAAAAAACATCCCTGAAAGGACCCAACACAGCAGGTTGCATGAAGATAGCACTTGGTCAGTGCTTAGACTCAAGGTGGGAGGGTTTATTAGCTCCTGATAAGAAATAACAAGAACAGGAAGCAGAGCAGATGGGCAATAGAAGGTGCCAGTTTGGATTTTGGGAGGGGCTAAAGGGGGTTTTACACCCATATGCTGAGCTTGCTTTCTTAATTAAAAGCTTTTAACGTAAAGCCCATAAATAGTGTCTGAATGTTGTTTGGATACAGAAGAAGAAGGTACAGAGATTTTTGTTCCGTTAAGTCGAGTTTCACGTTATACGCCTTTAAATTCTGTCATCCAGCCATGTTATGTTAGGGTAAGGTAGGGTTAGGGTTGCCAAAATATGGTGCTACAAAAATGTTGACATTAGTGCACATAACCTTCCCCCCAAAATGAAGGATTTTAACTTGGTTAATATTTAAATTGAAAATAATATTTTCAACCTTCTTCGCCCTGATTTTAATAGAAATAAAATTATGTCTTGAAGAGTCATCAAAGTGTGAAGGAAGAAATCCATATTGGTCATTGAAGTTAACTTGAGCTGTATACACAGCATAAGCTGTTCTCTATAATCATAGAGAACATCTGACATAATTTTTGCCAAAAAAAGAAAGAAAGAAAAGGCAAATGTTACTGATTTTATCTAACAGGTTTGACTTTAAAGAGACAACGTGAAACAGGAAGTTCAATTAGCACAGGACTAAGGGGATTAGTCAAAACTCAGATGAGCTGCAGTGATTGGTCAGAAAGGAAATACAGAAAACATTTAGGCGATTGGTCAGAAATACGCCTGCGCAAAATTTGTGATTGAGGAGTAAATTTGCATTAATACTTTGAGATCGCAACATTGCGACTTCCTGGACAGACAGGACAATGATCCAGAAAACAAAAGCAAGCGCATTTCTGACTGCCCTAGTCAAAGTCTGCACTGTGTGGCAATGTGGTTGAAGTAAAAAGACTTTTACTAATTTCTCCAAAAAGTTCAGATTTATTGTCATCTTTTTAAAAAAAAACAACACTTCTTCACAGTTTATAGCAATCAGTTTCACAGACGGAGCTGTATTGATGTGGATTTTCTTCTTTATTTAAATAAAATAATCATTTGAAATAGTAGTTTGTAAAAAAATCCCATCACACACACACACACACACACACACACACACACACACACACACACACACACACACACACACACACACACACACACGTGCATTTTTCACCCACGCATCTCCGTGATCAACTTGTCAAACGGGCCCGATGACAGAGACTGGGCGACAGGGTGTCATTTACCATGTCAAGAAAAAGCACAAAAAGAGGGTAATTGAGGGGTTTGCAGAGGAAACAAAGTTTGCAGGTGTCAGCGTAACTTTGTCTGCCTCCTCAAGAATGTGATGAATTTATTCATGGGATGGTG
The DNA here is from genome assembly GCA_903067075.1 of Micropoecilia bifurca. Taxonomy (NCBI): domain Eukaryota; kingdom Metazoa; phylum Chordata; class Actinopteri; order Cyprinodontiformes; family Poeciliidae; genus Micropoecilia; species Micropoecilia bifurca. Next base: position 25,793 of record CAEGAF010101718.1, read on the forward strand.
AGACTGCCAAGTCAAGGACAAACTCCATATAATTACCCCATAAATTTAGGAAGTGATTAATTCCAAATTCCATCATTTCATTAACATGCAAATGGACATTCATTATCTCACCATTGGACGCAACTTAGAAGAGTGACAAAGTTTCACTGACGCTCTTCCGAAGGCTGGGCGCCTAAAAGCAGCGACCGCAAATGCACGACCGTCTTCGCTGTACGTTTGCGCCGTCTCTGCCCACTGCGGGTTTTCTGAGAACCGTTAGGGTCCCAGAGTGGCGACTCAAGCGAGCCGACTCCTTCAGAGCAAAAGAAGCGCAATCACAGATATAATTGGATTTCATTTCAACCATGTGAGAGAAGAAAAAACTAGAAAAAAAAGACTCGTCATCCTCCACCTTTGAGAAAGTGGAGCCAAAATGCAGTCTTTGTATTTACTGCACTGAGTAGAGAGGCTGCGGGTGTGAGGTTCACGCTAAGCGCCTCTCTCTCTCTCTCTGCACGTGCGAATCTGTTCTTTTCCAGCGAGTCAGTGTGGGTGTGTATTGCGCGAGCCCCTAAAATCCCAAGAGGCAGTCACAAGTGTCAAATGAGTCCAAATCGAGCAAAAGGAGAAAGAGAGAGAGAGAGAGAGAGAGAGAGAAAGAGAAAGAGAGAGAGAGGCAAGGGTTTCCCTGATGCTTTTTAAAGCAGCTGCTTTTGAAAAAGAACAAACTGCGGGCAACTAATAAGGACGGGAGGGAAGCGCAGCTTCAAATCGAACCTTTTCGGCCTGGAAAACAACCTCTGCTGTGCGTGTCACAACATTTTGGAAAGCAAATCCATTTTGTTAAGACTTTAGTTTTACAGAACACCAAAAATAACAAGACGTTAAAAAGAAACAGCCTGGTGGTTCACTTCAGAAACGGTGACTAACAGGGTTCTGTTTTTTTTTAAAGAACAGTTGAAGCAATCTAATGGCATTTCACAGTTGTGTGAGAAGTGGAAGCTAACAGCTAGTCAGATCACGCCTTCTGTTAGACCGACTTCAGTGGTCTTGTAAAAGAAATATTTCAAAAGAGGAATTTCATAGGGGACTGTTTGGTGCTGTTTCTCTTGGAGAACGTCTGTACACTGGTTTAGTCTATGTGGTACATAAGACCCCCCAGATCAGCTGAGACTCGTAGCTCTAGCTCTGCCAAGAACAGAGTAAAGCCGCAGATTTTCCATCACACTGAAAGTCATACAGAAGCATCAAACATGGTAAGTTCCTAGTTTTCCAAGTCTTTTAATAGCTTGGAAATGACCACAGTGGACTCACAAACCATACTAGCTAATGATTAGCCGTTAGCTTCAACACTAGTTCATTTCCTAACAAGATCAAGGAGGTATAACATCTTCCTACAGCAGTAAAGGAGGTCACTACAATAGCGTCAGACCTTTGCTTACAAAAAGAATCCAATCTAACTCGCTAAGATCGGTGCCATCAGTGGTTTTGACCACTATTTTTTCATGCATATCTGACAAATTACCTCCAACAAGTCATTAGGATAGAAAGCTGTCATTTAACCCTCATTTGTAAACACAAGGGTTAAAATGGAATTAAAAGGAACTACATTTTATCTGATAAACTTCTTGAGTAGTTTAGGAAATGTTTCAAGAACATTAAGTAACAGAAGTAGTCCAAGCATTTCCTTTGGGGCAATTTGGTTATTTTCACACCTGATAGTCCACAGACCAAAATTGCAACATTTGCTACATCTTTAGCTGGTGCTGTTCACTATCACACTTCACTGTGTCAAACAATCCAAATCCTTTGAAAAATCTATTGACCTCCTGGCCTGTGGTGGCGCTGCATCAAGAACCGCTGAAGGAAACGACACAATAACCTCTGAAGAAGACACAAGCTCAACTTCCTTCTTCACAAAATGTTAACAAAAATGAAGTGGTGTCAGATTTTAGCAGTAGTAGGATTTCTCATCTTTGGCAAAAGACTGCAAGCCATTTATCATGCTATAGCTACATTCACGTATTTGCTTTGGTTGTATTCACCCAGAATGCCCTGCGCTATAGTTCGCTTCCTGCTTGTGGAGCAATCACTTGTCCAGTTGGCATCCACATACATTCAAATCTCACCAGAATTCACTTTAATCGAACAAAAACTTGAGTTTGTAAGCCAAAGTTCAGTTTTTTGGTCTGCATCAGAGTTTGATTGGCCAAACCCACCGGACTTTCTAGGAAAACAAAAGAGAGTTCAATTAAAGTGGAATAATTAAGGCTGGTGTGAATGCACCTTTAACTCCGAATTCGACTTTAACCCCCACAACACACTGTACACATTGTTCAACCATATTGCTATAAAAGGAAGACTATAAATGGGATATTTTAAAAATAATTTCTTCACATCTTCTTGGTATAAAAGGAAAGAATCCCCAAAAATCACTCTAACATTTCTTTTTGACCCAATCCTACATCATTTTGGAGCTTAAGTGGGTGTTAGACTGCGGCACTGCGCCCGAATGATGAAAATACCTTTAAGGAAAATAACCTCAGTCAAGACGATAGGGGGGAGGGTTTTTTTTCCATAAAGAGCATCTACATGCTTCAGACCTTCAATTATAAGTGCTAACAGGAACACCTACACATCATCACACGCCCGCGCACACAGTCTGATATGTGCAGCTGCTGCCCACCTACCTGCGTTCATCTGACACATATATTTAACCACTCACATGTGCCTAACACGACACTCATACTCACACACACACACACACAGACACACACACACACACACACACACACACACACACACACACACACACACACACACACACACACACACACACACACA